>JARQSW010000688.1:0-66205 GCA_030142375.1 Calameuta pallipes | reverse complement strand
TCTCTCTCTCTCTCTCTCTCTCTCTCTCTCTCTCTCTCTCTCTCTCTCTCTCTCTCTCTCTCTCTTTCTCTCTCCATTTTTTGACAGTTACTCTCGTGCGCGTGAGAAGGTAGTAAACATCTCTTGGGTTTCGTAAACAGATCCACCCTTCCTTAAGGATTGCTGTAAAAAGTTTTAGGAAAACGATCTTTCTATTTTCTGTTTTTCTTTTTTTAATTTTTCTTGACTTCTAAGCTCCATTGCCGAATACGCTCGTATCTTCGAACGATTCTAGATATCGTATATCGTAACGATGAGTCGAATCGAAAATTACTTCGATAGATGTTCGAAGGAGAAGTTTTTACGAGACTAATGGCGGCGATGTGTCGATCGGTCTATAAAAGGTCTACTGACCGTCAATTAGGATTTCTCCCGGCACCGTTCGTGTAATTCGAATCCTCTTGAGAGTTTAGTAAATATATATATGTAGGTAAGGGATACCTATATAAAATGCTTCAGCAGAGGAAGGTAGGTAAGAGGGTGAGATGGGGTCGAAGGTCACCGAGCAACCGAGGAGGGTCGAAGAATAGGGTTGGGCCATAATATCTGCCTAAACGCCATAATCACAGATATGTCGATACCACCTGCAATTAGTGAACCCTGGGATATTGGAGACTTCCCACGGGTTCCGAGCTGATGCCTACAAACTTGACTTATTTTCAGGCATAGCCTGACGCAACTCCAAGTCCGTCATAAGGTAGTACCGAGGTATCGAGCAACCCTTCGTAAAGTCGATAATTACGGTCAACCTTTCGAGAATGCCCCTGACCCATACGACGAAACGTGTGCTCGAGGTGCCTTCCTCTTTACTCATCCTTAACCCACGCTTGCCACCCTCTGTACCTTCATACGTTACACACAGGAGGTTTCAGTGGTTATTAAAAAAAAAAAAAAAAAAATCTCAAATGAAATTGAAACTTGGCCGTTTCTCGTCGTCAGTGAGTCATAAGGTTATCGATTCAACACGGGGTGTCTCCACGTGGTTCTTTGGGCTCTCAGGGCTTTTTGGTCCGAGCAGAAGCAAAAGGACGCGGCTGATGGCCTCGGCGTCTTCTCTTGCATGCCGGGAATATTATACGGGCCACGCAACAAAGAAAGGGGACCGGCCCGAAACTTATATTTCACCTCTGTCATAATTAATTTACCCCCATACCACCTGCCCAGCGCCCATCGGCACCCCTCCCCCCCCCTCTCCCCCTCTCGCCCCCCCCTCTGCACTCCTCTTCTTGAGACTCCTTCGAGGGCTCCTCCTTCGCTCGATCGATGACCGGGGTTGCCCCTCGATAATACCTATGGAAACGCTTCGCGTAAATAACTATGCGTTCTCGGGTGCCTCCTTCGAGGCGAATCGAGTAAGTGAAAACCTCATCGTGACTGCGGAGAGGGGAGGGAGGGAGCTGCGGGGCGGAATGTGTAGGGGGAGAGAGTGGGAGAGGGGATAATGAAAGTGAAACAACCCTTAACGATTTTTCATGTCTGACAATGAAATATGCATAATTAATCGTGCAGGACAGTAAACGTTATACTTTTCCAATAAACATGAAATATTCCGTGTCAGTCGCTCAAGCTCTTGCTGGTGCGAGTATCGTGAGGATGATATAGGTATATATATTTTGGAATTTTTAAATATTGACGAAGAAATTAAAAAAAAAAAATAGGTGAATCGTATCGACGCTTCTATATAAGTTTTTTTTTTTTTTCATCGTGACACGTCCCTTTCTCACGAAGTCGCCTTTTCTGTTTCCACGCGGTAAAATAATGTTTTTTCACGCTTGTTTCTTTCAGAGATACCGAAGAATGAGTACAACAACAAGAACCAGTCTACGGGTAACAGTCCAATAAAGGTGGAGCTACAGAACAACATGGACAGGTAAGAAGTTTAAAGTGATCTTTCATCGGGAAGCAGAATTCTGCTTCTCTGGTTTTCTTCGTGCAAACGTTTTTCACGGGTCGCCCTTACTTAACGGGGGCTGTGAATGAACGCCCGACACTCAGCTTTCTCTCTCTCTCTCTCTCTCTCTCTTTCTCTCTCTCATGAATCATCCATTGAGTCGCATGCTGACAATGAGTCAATGTTTGCAGTGAAATAGTCAGCTGGTCAGAGTTTACGAATCCGTAGAAAAGTTTTAGGTTATATTGAGTCTAGAAAATTTTTCCCCGAAAACTATCGTCTCCATTCCGAAACTTCGCACCGGGCGACTTTTTTTTTGGAGTCTGTATAGGACAGCCGGGATAATGCGTAAAATACGTTCCAAGTGAGACTTTTGAATCTGGAAAAAAAAATAAATAAAGGAACGCGAAATGGATGCTGGACGATGACATTGAATCGTGCATGATTTTTCACGACCGGATCCACACGCTGGACCAATATTCTCGCGAGCCTGAAAAATCATTCAGGAACTGCTTTCTGGTTTTTCTCAAGAGTTACGCGAAGCATCCGAAGAGAAGCAAACAAAAATCCAGTCTCGCGCTAATGACGTCGTATCTAGATTAAATATTTTCGTGAACTTCATAATCTTTCGTAAAGCAAACTCGAAATCACTTTTGTGCTTCCGATCGGCGATAAACACTGGTGGATCCTGATCGCGCGCAAATACATGGAAACGCGTTGAAAAAATATTAGCCAATAGTCCGAGTAGAAAATTTCAACGGATACGTAACCTCTGACCCTCGTGAGATCCAAATAAATAGAATGAGAAGCATGTAAGCAAACGAAGCTTAATGATTCTCGTGTAACTCACTCCGATAAACTGTTTGAATGATCTATTTGATTTGCTTCCAGGGTACCGTTGCCCTACGGGCATGCCCCCTCCATGATCCCCATGAGAAGACAGAGCATCCGATGTCACTTCCGTAAAGGAATTGACTGGTGCAGCTGGAAACTCATAGCCATAGTCGTTATAATGGTATCCCTATGCCTAACAGCAGCCTTAACCTATGTTGCTGGTAAGTTCCGTACATGATAATTAGTAGTGGAGTAGAAAGAAAAAAAAGCAAGAATGATAACAAAAAAACAGGGACGTACCCTTCGGGCTAAGAAATGAAAATATTAATTGCCCTCTCCGTAACGTTGAATATGTATTTTTTGTTTGTACAGCCTCGAACATAGTAAACTGGTCCTACCAAGGCACGAAAGCGTGCACCGTCCTGGTGGGCGATAACACTGAGCCCAAAGCTGCTAGTACAGAAACAAACAAGACGTCCACGTCGAGTCGACCTAGACAACAGTCATCTTCAGGAGGTAATTACACGGATAATTTGTTTGAGCGTGTGTACAGACGCAATCGTAGAGACACGGTTAACCAGCATGCTCGAGTGTTGCACCCTTCACATGCCGAAGAGGCACCGGACGGTTCCGTAAGGCCCGAAAGTTTAGTCGTTTTGCATGAAGATCCCGGTCAGGGTAAGCATGGAGAGCATGATGATGACGGAGGTTACCAAGGGACTAATGATGAATCGACTCATGGATCACTTCCGGTGGATGTGGAAGTCTCATCTAGCACCGAAGATCCTACTAACTCATTCTTGATTGATCATTCGATAACGTACTCGCCGATGATCACTGACACTACTGACGGATCATCTTCGATCTATGCATCATCTGCTTCCGATGACTCTAAAGATCCTTTGACTACTCTCGCTTTCCGTGGGAAAGAGATCACTTCCGTTAGATCTAGCGATCCTGAAGACGTAGATGCTCGAAGTGGGTTAACCGCTGGTGAGAACGAGAGTTCTAGTAGAGATAAGAAAGAGGGGGATTTATCGATTGATCGTAACGAATCGAGGATCATCGATCGGGTACCGGATGTAGAGACTGAGAGACCTAGGATCACTTTTAAAGATTCCTCCGATAGTCATGCCTTGAGAATTGATCCGAACGATAGTGTCTCTTTAGAGTCCAATACTCAGGATTATGATACTAGTACTAGTGCTAGCTCTACCGTTGAACCCAGTACAAGGACAGTTGAGTTCTTGGAGTCTGAAAACTCCTCGACGAAGGTGTCGAACTCGCTTCCGGGCGATCGAACTTCGCCAGTAAGTAAGTCCAGGGTGGATGTCGTTAAGCCAGTAGAAGTAGACCTGGAGGACTCGAGTGTAGAAAGCAGTAGAGAAGCTTTGCCGCTAGCGCAACCCTTAGTCGTAAAACTAGGAGACGAAGAAGACGTTGGGAATCCTGATGAAACGAATGGAGAACTTGAGGAGGTTGAACGTAAATTTGATAAAAATTTACAAAACACGAGTTCAGGTGAGACTTTGGAAATATCAAAAATCGAAAATTCCAATGGCGTTGTAAAAGAGACCAGAGAACTGCCGGTGGAGGAGAACGCATCCTCGAAGTCTAAGGAGACGACGAGCGACGACGAGGTCGTCGTCCCCGAGAGATCCGAAGAATTTCAAAGAGACTATCCCATCTACAATTACGGTCTGGACGAAGTGGAGATAGTGAAGTTGGATCCGGACGAGGACGCCAGGTCAACCAAGAACACGAAGACGTTCCGGAAGTCCGCGGAGTCTTCGAAAGATCCAAAAACGTATTCACTAGGTAACGAGGTTAAGATGCCAATGACAATATCGTCGAGCAAGCAAACGGAAGACGTTCGCGTGATAACGCGCGATGACGACGACGATGATTTTCTACGTGAATTCGATGAGCCCTTCGACGAGGAGTCCCAGGAGTACGATAACCCGCATGAGGCATCGCATGATCCCCAAGTGACGCACGAGTCTAACCCTTCGTCAGCTAACAAGCCGAAAGAATCGCCACTAACTCAGAAAGTCCAGATAGTGGAGGTGCCGAAGTCAACCGATTCAAACGTTAAGTCTCACCTCCTGCTGAACGTGACTATATCTACCGAGGACACATCCGGTTTCATTCAGGGTTCACGGCCCCTTTACATACTCTCTGTCTCGATACCAACCAGTGCTGACCCTAACACCCCGCCCGGAATTAACATCATCAATCCCATGCAACAACAACCACCACCACGAACATCATCGCCATCGTCAGAACCTCCTAGTGTTATCGTGGATCCGGATTCCACCGGATTGCCACCGCCACCACAACCCCCAGCATCGCCACCACCGATCTGGGGTGGTGGTGAGTGCGAGTGTTCCTGTCCTTGCATGGAGTCAGGGGAAACAGAAAACTTTTCAGATGATGACTCGCCCGTAGATCCTAACGACCTTGAGAACACGTTCGCGAACTTCACCAATGAGGAGGTCTCGTACGTCAATCAGGAGGACGACGGCGATGACGGGGTCAAGGGTAACGGGAGAATCTCCCAGGGTGGCAGCAGCCATCCTAATTTCTCTAACGAGACCTCCAAAGGTTTCTTGGGTCTTGACGACCCTACCGACGCTACCAGTGATACCAGTGCTACCACTTCTTCGGACGACTATAGTTTCTCTTTCGGAAATGATACTGAGGATTCTAGGGGAACTTATTCTACTTCCGCTTCTACTACTTCTGACTCTTCCGCTACTTCTCTCTACTCCGAGGATAATTCCACGAGCGAGCAAGGCTATTGGTGTTCAGGCACGACGCCAGTACCACCAGAGCCCATTATCCTCATTCTCGAAGGTGAGGCCTCTTGTTCTTCTCTTCAGTAGATTCTTCTTCATCTTAAATCACGCTTATCTCTCTGTGTAATTAGCTGACACGAAGTATAATTTTTTTTTTGTCTTTTCATACGCAATGCTTTACTGCACTTTGGCTGACGTTGCTTACTAGCTGTACTGCACTGTATTCACGGTAATAGCTACTTTCTTCTTGTCCGTCTCTTTACTTTCCTTATACTGACTATGTACTTTGCACTCGTTGTGACCGACTGGCTCAACCAACGGGAAGACGCGAAAGCGCTGCTGTTTGCTGAGCTTAGTTATATTAACCCTCTGGGAGTCTTAATTACGTTCACGTCAAAATTATTTATTCAAATTTTCAGGAAACGTACGTCCCGCCCTGTACTACCCTACCGAATATCTATAGTCGACTCGTTATCAGTTCGTACTTTGAGGGATCAACTCTCTGTGGCTCATAGCACAAAGGAGTCACTTGAATATGAAACTGATTTGTTGACTCGACTAGATCAATCGGATACCTTAATACATATGTATATAGTTTGTATTTCAGCGTAACGCGTTTACTACCAACCCAGAAATAACTCTGTGCCACCTTGACATTTGACGTGACTCGCGACGTAGCGACGTGCCGCTTCTAATTGGCCGCACGCGTAGTCCGATTAACTATAGAAATAATACCGGTTCGTGCAACTGGAAAAGTAATTGACAGCGAGAGGGTGAATTTAAGAGAGAAAGAAAAAAGACTTAAAGAAAAAAAAAATTGCAGTTCGCCTACATGCATAGCATTAAAGCTCAGCTGGGAAAATTAACGATATGGCATTTTTTTCTCATAATCATCTCTATATCTATTTTCGGATGAACCTTTTTTTTTTTAACGATTTCCTCTTTTGTCTCTCAGGTGCCAGAACCTTCCCCGCAAGGTCATTTCCTCCGGATGGCACGACCTTCGCCCAGGTTGCCCTGGGTCAACGTCTCAGCAAGGAGATCCCGGCCTACAGCTACTGGAACATGCAGTTCTACCAATCGGAAGCCGCATACGTTCGCTTCGACTACAACATACCCCGTGGCGCCAGCATCGGCGTCTACGCAAGAAGAAACGCGCTGCCCACCCACACGCAGTACGACCTCCTGGAGGTCCTCAGCGGTTTCAAGGCCCGCACCACCCGGGCCTCCCATGTTAGTGTCATTGTATGTCCTAGGAATGCATTTTAATTTTCGTTTTAACTTTTACGTTTTCGCACTTTTAAACTCGTGCCTGAGCTCGGTAGAATATTTAACGCAAGAACTCCTGGTAACGTTGACATTTATTTCCACGTGGCAGCCGTCAATAAAGAAGGAAGTGACGCACTACATGGAAACCGGTCACTGGTTCCTCTCGCTCTACAACGACGACGGGGATCCCCAGGAAGTCGCGTTCATCGCCATAATCGCCGAAGACATGACCCACAACTGCCCCAACGGATGTAGCGGAAAGGGAGAGTGCCTCCTGGGTCACTGTCAGTGCAATCCTGGCTTCGGTGGCGACGACTGCTCCGAAAGTGTTTGTCCCGTCCTGTGCAGTCAGCGTGGGGAATATATAAACGGCGAGTGTCAGTGCAATCCTGGCTGGAAGGGAAAGGAGTGCTCGTTGCGTCACGACGAGTGCGAAGTCCCAGACTGCAACGGACACGGTCATTGCACCAACGGCAAGTGCAATTGCGTTCGGGGGTACAAGGGTAAATTTTGCGAGGAGGTCGACTGCCCTCATCCTACCTGCTCCGGACATGGATTCTGCGCCGAGGGCACTTGCATCTGCAAGAAAGGCTGGAAGGGCGCGGATTGCAGTCAGATGGACAAAGAAGCGCTGCAGTGTCTACCAGATTGCAGCGGACATGGGAATTTCGATTTGGAAACTCAGACTTGTCTCTGCGAACCCATGTGGTCTGGTGACGATTGCTCTAAAGGTGCGTTTCCAAATTGTCACATGGACCCACTTTCCATTCGCCGATCTTTCATTCCTCGTTGTCCTCACACGCTCTTCTATCTTTCTTCCCAGAGCTCTGTGACCTGGACTGCGGTCCTCACGGTCACTGCGTGGACAACGCCTGCGACTGCATGTCTGGATGGTCCGGCGAATTGTGCAACCTCAAGCAATGCGATCCAAGGTGCAACGAACACGGGCAGTGCAAGAACGGTACCTGCCTGTGCGTAACCGGATGGAACGGGAAGCACTGCACGATGGAAGGCTGCCCGAATTCGTGCTCGGGTCACGGACAGTGCCGTGTCAATATCGAGGCGCAATGGGAATGTCGCTGCTACGACGGATGGGACGGCAAAGACTGCAACGTGCTGCTCGAACAAACTTGCGACGACGGTCGGGACAACGACAAAGGTAAAGAAATAAAATTACCAGACGTTTTTCGTGTCTTTGCGTCTGACGCAACAATTAAATAAACCATTGTCGTTATTTCTTATCGCCTCAGATGGTCTCGTCGATTGCGCCGATCCGGAATGCTGCTCGAATCATATCTGCAGGAGCAGCCAGCTATGCGTATCCGCCCCAAAGCCCATAGACATCTTGCTGAGGAAACAGCCTCCCGCAATTACAGCCTCCTTCTTCGAGAGGATGAAGTTTCTCATCGACGAGGGCAGCTTGCAGAATTACGCGAGGCAGGAGATATTCAACGAGAGGTGAGTCTTCGTCAGATGGATTTATTAATCGTGATTAATTATAGTCACGGAAATAATTAACTCGTAACAACGAAAACTGTGACGATTGTGAACTCCTGTCCGTCCCGGTTAGATGTTGCGTGACGTTGACAGTTTTCAACGTGTCCAACCACACGAGACTTACATACGTCGTGCGTAACTGACGTATCTATTTCTCCATTGTCATTATTACGTATATCCGTATATATTTCGTATGTATCCATATATCTATAGTATATACTACATATTACAGTGACACGTAAATATTCATATACCCCGTACGTGATTCAAGCTTTTCTTCGTCATCGTATAAAACACATCATACATTTCCATACCATATTATATTATACTATACTATATTATATATACTAAACATAGGTATGATATTCTATGCGTTGTTGTGACCCATGTCAATTCACATCCCAACAGTTTTGTACATATGTTTTGTATGTACGTGTGCGCGAACGTGTGCCCTAGCACTCTCTCTCTCTCTCTCTCTCTCTCTCTCTCTCACTGTTTCTCTCTCTTTATCTCTCTCTCTCTCTCTCTCTTTCTCTCTCTTCAAATTCTTATCACAGACTCACTTTCATATACTATACTATTGACTATATCACTATACAGGGTGTACTGCCGTGATACAGGTTGTGGTGCTGGAAAAAGTAACGTAATGGAATATTTATGTTGGTTTCAAAGAAAATTGTACACCCTGTATAATATCTATTTTTCTCAAAAAAAAAAAAAAAACTCCCTCTTATTACCGTCTCTTGTTATATCTCACGTGCTCCATTTTTTTGGTTCATTTTTCTTTTTAAATTCTTTTCTATCACTATGAAACTATCTTTCCGACTATATTCACTCGAATTTTTATTCTATCTTGTCCGTCCGAGTGGAGCTTGCGTGAATGTGTGAGTTCATGTTAGTCCTAAGCTTTCGGGCCATTGCTGAATTACGACGATAGGAAACGTTGTAGGATTGTGAATGAATAACGAAAAGGAAGCGGCGTAAGGAATTCTAAAGAGAAAGAAAGAAAAAAAAAATATAAGAAAAGAAGAAAACGAAGACGACAAAACCCCCGTTTCAACGTTTCTATTTATCTTTTTATCTACATTATTCTCGAACTTTAAATCAACCTCCCTTTGCCGTTCGCGTCTCTCGGGAATTCTCTCGCTTACACCTTTGAATTTCTTTTATTCCTCTTATTTTGTCTCAAAACAAAAATTAACAATTAGAACCAAAAAAAGACGAAACACACCAATTTAACTGGGCTTTGTTTTATCCCTGCTGCTCGGTCAGTGTGTTCTGGAATCACTTCAACACAAGGTAAGAACAAAGATAAACAACAAAGGCAACGCAGTGGCGCTGCGAAAATTTCAAAAGGGAGACGCAAAAGTTTCCTCCTTTGTAGCCTATTTAAAAATTTGTAGTACATACCGCATCAGTATCTTTTGGTATTTTTTTTTTTCTTTTCCTTAATTTTTCTGATTTTCCTTTATTTCTGTACACCCGTATATACGTACATTCGCATATTATGTATATACGTATACAGCCAGGCCAACGTGCATATCTATTATGTGTCAGCATATAAAGTTTATATATGTACTCTCTCCTATCTCTTCTTCTTCTCTGTCCATATGCATATATACTGTATACAATATATGTCTATAGCGTGTGTTTGCTACTGTACCATTGTTACCTATATAATAATCGCCTACTCTGACGCCGGCGCCAGGAACACTTTAAAGGCCATTCCCGCTGCCTGAGATATGTATACATATATAAATAGATAGAGATTTATATATTATACGTATACGTTTCATTCCTCTTTACATTTGTCCCTTAAAGTTTTACAGTCCGCCATTGCCAAGATAATCACATCCCCTTGTGCCTCATTGTTCTACACTACTCGTTGCATGGTTCAGTTACCTTAACATTCCTACATTGTGTTTCGTGCCTTTTACGTTACGCTTACGACTTTGTGTTAATCGTGCGTGTTGTCCACTGACAGTTAATTAGAAAAAAAAAAAAAGAAAAAAAGAAAAAAATATATTGTAATACTTCAGAACGTCAGAGAGTCAATGGGTGATTATCGATTCGCTCCGATGTCACGCGATCGAACATTTACGATTAATCAGCGAGAGGCAATTATAAATTATTAATAAACTTAACAATATAAATATTGTTTGTTATTGGTCGAGTGCCTGAAACAGCCTATCGATAGACTCGTGAAAAATTTTGTAAAACGTGTCGTTCCACACGTGCGATTTTACTCGTAGATTTTATTGGATTTTGAATTTTTCTAGAGTTTTAGAATTTGCTTCTAAACGATAATAGCATTATAAATATACGAGGAAGCACAATTGCAGAGTAGTTCGGCTCGTATTAGAATCACACTGTCCGATGAAAATGTTCCTTCGAATCTAATACGTTGCTTTTCTGAACAGTCGTTCCGCCGTGGTTCGCGGAAGGGTAGTTACATCCCTTGGAACTGGTCTTATGGGGGTTCGAGTTAGTACCAGCACGCCGTTAGAGGGTTTCACACTGACCAGGGACGACGGCTGGTTCGACCTGCTGGTTAACGGGGGTGGTGCCGTCACGCTTCAGTTTGGAAGGTCACCGTTCAAGCCGCAGGGTCACATCGTCTTTGTACCTTGGAACGAGGTACGATTCTGCCTTGAAATTAGACACCGATAGAACATTCGATCGATCGGAAAGATATTAATTGATTTTTATCTGCTCCAGGTCGTGATTATAGACAAGATCGTAATGAGTACCAGCGACGAGAAACCATCGACCCATGTACCGCATGCGTGTGCGGCCCACGACTACGACCTGATGAAGCCCGTCGTCCTGGCCACTTGGAAGCATGGATTCCAGGGTGCATGCCCGGATAAGAGCGCCATCCTGGCGGAGTCACAGGTCATCCAGGAGAGTCTACAGATACCGGGAACGGGATTGAATCTCGTCTATCACAGCTCCAGGGCTGCTGGATACTTGTCGACTATTCAGCTACAGCTCACGCCCGAAGTTATACCAGCTAGTCTGAATCTTATTCATCTGCGAATCACCATCGAGGGCATCCTCTTCGAGAAGACCTTCGAAGCCGATCCTGTTATCAAGTTCACGTATGCTTGGAACAGACTCAACGTCTATAGACAACGCGTCTACGGCGTCACCACTGCTATGGTCAAGGTCGGCTATGAGTACAGTGACTGCAAGGACATCATCTGGGACGTTCAGACGACTAAGCTCAGTGGACACGATATGTCCATATCTGAAGTTGGTGGCTGGAACCTTGATATTCATCACAGATACAATTTTCATGAAGGTATCCTGCAGAAGGGAGATGGATCAAATATCTATCTGAAACACAAGCCCAGGGTGATCCTAACCACCATGGGCGATGGACATCAGAGACCTCTGGATTGTTACGATTGCGATGGTCAGGCTTCTAAGCAGAGACTTTTGGCACCGGTTGCCTTGGCTACTGCGCCAGATGGTTCTATCTTCGTTGGTGACTTCAATCTCGTTCGAAAGATCCTGGTGGATGGTACCGTCAGCACTGTCGTACGGCTCAAGTGAGTACCGACTTTGGATCATGTTCGTAGTTGTCTCAAAAATTAATGATTATTCCGTTAATTAACACATTTGATATTAATTTGTTCCAGTGCTACCAGAGTGTCCTACAGATATCATATAGCGCTGAGTCCTCTGGACGGAGCTTTGTACATCTCTGACCCTGAATCCCATCAGATCATTCGAGTCCGTGACACTAATGACTACACCGATCCTGACCACAATTGGGAAACGGTCGTAGGATCCGGTGAACGTTGTCTTCCTGGAGACGAGGCTCATTGCGGCGATGGGGCATTGGCTCGCGACGCCAAGTTGGCCTATCCAAAAGGCGTCGCTGTTTCCGCTGATAACGTTCTCTACTTCGCGGACGGTACCAACATCCGTATGGTCGACCGGGACGGCATCATCACGACGGTCATAGGAAATCATATGCACAAGTCTCACTGGAAGCCAATACCATGCGAGGGGACCCTGAACGTGGAGGAAGTACATCTTCGATGGCCGACTGAATTAGCGATAAATCCATTGGATAACTCTCTTCACATGATCGACGATCATATGGTTCTTCAGCTAGCTCCCGATGGCCGGGTCAAGGTCGTTGCTGGACGTCCACTTCACTGCGCTTCGCCATCCTCTACCTTTGACACTGAACTGGCGACACATGCTACTCTCGTAATGCCACAGAGTATCGCCTTCGGACCATCCGGTGATCTTTACATCGCTGAGAGTGATTCTCAGAGGATCAACAGGGTCAGGGTGATCGGCACCGACGGCAAGATATCACCGTACGCAGGTGCAGAGTCCAAGTGCAATTGCTTGGAACGCGGGTGTGACTGTTTCGAAGCCGATCACTATTTGGCATCTAGCTCAAAGTTCAATACCATATCAGCAGTGGCCGTGTCTCCGGATGGGGTCGTCCATATCGGTGATCAAGCCAATTATAGAATACGTTCTGTAATGGCTAGCATACCGGATGCAAGCGGTGCCAGGGAGTACGAGATCTATTCGCCGGATACCCAAGAGATCTACGTCTTCAATAGATTCGGTCAGCACATTGCTACCAAGAATATCCTCACTGGTGAGACCAACTATCTGTTTGCCTACAACGTCAACACCAGCAATGGGAAGCTCAGTACCGTGACGGATGCTGCTGGAAACAAGGTCTTCCTACTACGCGACTATTCCAGCCAGGTGAACTCGATTGAGAATACCAAGGGTCAGAAGTGTCGGCTACGCATGTCTAGGATGAAGATGCTACACGAGCTGAGCACTCCGGATAATTACAACGTGACCTTTGACTATCACGGACCCACGGGATTGCTCAAGACAAAATTGGACAGCACTGGGAGAAGCTACGTCTACAATTACGACGAATTCGGTAGGCTGACGACAGCTGTAACACCCACTGGAAAAGTTATCAGTCTCACGTTTGACCTGAGCGTCAAAGGTGCTACTGTCAAGGTCGGACAGAACAACAGGAAGCCGGTATCGATGCTGATCAAAGGATCATCTGTGGTGACCAAGATAGGTGAAGCCGAGCAGAGAACCATCGTCCTCGGAGACGGCAGTGTCGGTAGAGTAACACCCTGGTCTCACACTATCAGTACCGATACGATGCCTTACTCCATCCTGGCTGAAATCGAGCCACTCCTGGGTGAGAGCTACCCGGTCCCAGCAAAACAGAGGACGGAAATCGCTGGTGATCTGGCGAATCGCTTCGAGTGGCGCTACTTCCTGCGCAAGGTCCAGGGTAACAAGAATCGCGGAAACTCCAAAGCAGTTGCTCAGGTCGGCCGGAAGCTCAGGGTCAATGGCGAAGTCCTCCTATCCTTGGAGTACGACCGTGAGACCAACACTGTGGCAGTCTTCATGGACGATCGAGCAGAATTACTGAACGTCACGTATGACAGAACAGCAAGACCCGTCAAGTGGGGTCCCAGGAACGGCATCTTCGCCGGGGTCGATCTCGAATATGACAGATTCAGCAGACTCACCAGCTGGACCTGGGGAGACATCAGCGAGACCTATGGATTTGATCGGGCTGGAAGACTCTTCGAGATCAAATACAGTGACGACACCTCGATGGTCTATGCCTTCAAGGACATGTTCAGCAGTTTACCACTCAAGGTCACCACACCCAGGGGAAGCGACTATCTTCTGCAATACGACGAAGCTGGTGCACTTCAGTCCCTGACTACTCCCAGGGGACACATACACGCCTTCTCGCTTCAGACTTCGCTTGGCTTCTATAAGTATCAGTACTATTCGCCGATGAACAGGCACCCTTACGAGATCCTGTACAACGACGACGGTCAGATACTCGCCAAGGTCTATCCTCATCAAAGTGGCAAAGTCGCCTATGTCTATGATCACACTGGAAAATTGGAAACGACTCTAGCTGGTAAGTGTCTTTAGCGCATAGTTTCTCTTTCTATGACCTTTAACGCATTTTTACTAATTTCACGTTCTCTCTTTCTTCAGGCCTCTCGTCCATCCACTACACTTATCAGGAGACGACCAGTTTGGTTCGCAGCATTGACATTAACGAGCCAAACTTTGAGATCAGGATCGAGTACAAGTATCACGCTGGCATCGTCAAGGACGAGAAGATCAAATTTAGCAGCAAGAGTGGCATGGACAATGCTCATTACAGATTCCAGTATGACGGCAACGCCAGGATATCCGGTATCGAGGTTGACATAAATGGGAAACAACTGCCTCAGCTTCGACTCAAGTACAATCAGAATCTTGGTGTCCTGGAAGGTGTCGGCGATCTAAGGATCTATAGAAACTCCTTCAATAGATCAGTGATGCAAGATAGCAGCAAGCAGTTCTTCACCGTGACCGAGTATGACGATCATGGCCGAGTGAAGGCTGTTCTGATGAACATCAGGTCGGTCGATGTATTCAGAATGGAATTGGAGTACGACAATCGAAATCGGATAAACATGAGGAAGCTGACGATCGGCAAGGAATCTTCGGAGAAGAAGGAATTTTCGCGTATCGACAAGATCACTTATAACGCTGACGGACATGTCCTGGAGGTTGCCGATACCGACAATAACTGGCAATACGCTTATGACGAGAACGGAAACATAATCGGCGTGACGGAGCACAACGAGAAGATAACACTTGGCTACGACAGCGGCGACAGAGTCGTCCAGTATGGCGACGTCGAATTCAATTCCTACGACGGTCGTGGATTCGTTGTGATTCGCGGTGAGCACAAGTACAGATACAATTCGAGAGGACAATTGATCCACGCCTCGGAACATCAAAAGTTCCAAATTTGGTATTTCTACGACGACAGAGGAAGACTGATCGCGTGGAACGACGACAGGGAGAACATAACGCAATTCTTCTATGCCAATCCAAAGACACCCGATCTGATAACTCATGTACACTTCCCGAAGTCGTCAAAGACCTTCCGCTTCCTCTACGACGCTAGGAACTTCCTGATGACCGTAGAGACTTCCGAACAAAGATTCTACGTGGCGACCGATCAGAACGGATCGCCACTGGCATTGTTCGATACCAATGGTAATCTGATAAAGGAGATGCGCAGGACGCCGTTCGGAAAGATCATCAAGGACACCAATCCTGATTTCTACCTGCCGATCGACTTCCACGGAGGATTGTTCGATCCTAACACAAAACTCGTGTACCTGAACAAACGTCTCTACGATCCTACTGTCGGCCAGTGGATGACACCAGCCTGGGAACAAATGGCCAACGAACTGACGACGCCGACGGACATCTTCATCTACCGTTTCCGGAACAACGATCCCATCAATCTCAAGCAAAACGTGGAGTACATGACTGATCTTGCTAGTTGGCTCAAACTCTACGGTTACGACATATCATCTATGCTGGGATCGGAGTACACCAAGGAGGTGGTGTACCAACCAAGCGCTACCATAACTTCGCCGCAGCTGACCCCAGAGTTTGGCGTGATGTCGGGACTTCAGTGTATCGTGAACCGGGTCCATGAGAAGTTCTCCGATCTAGGATTCGTGCCGAAGCCACTACTGAAGCTGGAGCCAAAGACCCGAAACTTGCTACCCAGAGTAGCTCATCGGAGAGCAGTCTTCGGCGAGGGTATCTTGGTCTCGAGGGTCGGAGGTCGTGCCTTGGTCAGCGTGGTGGATGGCGTTAACAGTGTCGTCCAGGACGTGGTGACTTCGGTCTTCAACAATTCATTCTTCCTGCCACTTCACTTCAGCGTCCACGACCAGGACGTCTTCTACTTCGTCAAGGACAACGCCCTGAAGATCAGAGACGACATGGACGATCTTCGTCGACTCGGTGTCATGTTCAACGTCTCGACCCACGAGACGACCGAGCACGGATCAGGCACGTGGAAGGAGCTGAGACTTCACAACCCGGACGCTTCGGTGGTGATAAAATATGGCGCTGATCCCGAACAGGAACGTCACAGGATACTGAAGCACGCTCACAAGCGCGCTGTCGAGAGAGCCTGGGAAATTGAGAAGCAGCTGGTAATGGCTGGTTTTCAAGGACGCGGCGATTGGTCCAAGGAGGAGAAGGATGAACTCATCAGCCACGGGAAGGTCGACGGCTACGAGGGCGTCGACATTCACAGCGTCCACAGGTATCCCCAGCTGGCCGACGATCCTGGGAACGTGGCCTTCACGCGCGACACCAAACGCAAGAGACGGAAGAGCGGAAACAGGCGCAACAGGATTCACAGGCACGATTCGTGATTCGACGAGATCTAAGCTTCCGGTAAGAGCAACAAGAAGAGAATCCGCGAGTGCTCGTGAGGACGTGCGTGTACCACAAATGAAAAAAAGAAAAAGAAAAAGAGAAGAAGAAGAAAAATGTGTTTTCGAATAGAAGTGCGCGATGAGAGTAACGTATTTTCTCTTTTTCGAAGAAATAAAATAAGAAAGGGTTGCAATCAAAGGGACGAGCTTCGCGATTGGACGTTTCTAAGAATCTCAAGTCCGCGCGATGAAAAATGAAAATGGTTACTTAAAGGCTGACTCTTGATAAAACGGTCTTCGTGGTCGTTTCTACGTAGAGAAAGAAACTCCCAATATTTTTTCTCAGTCGTGGATATTATAACGAGAGGAGAATAATTCTCTCAGCGTGTATCATACGTTAATTTTCTACGTATCGAAGTCGTTGGTGCCATACTAATACGTTACGAATAAAATTTCCTATTGGATCCCATCCTTCCTCCAACTCCCCGATATCACCGTTAAACCTAACCTTCGATCCCCAATTGCGCGCTGTTCGTACGTCGCGTTAACGCAACTCGATTAACGTTAAATTGTCGTTGTCGTCGTCGTCGTCGCCGTCGCCGTCGGTTCTGCGACCGTTAACGGCGCACGTGCCGCAGGTTGATCTGTGAAGTGTCAAAATTAAGCTAGTCGCGTATTTACGGAATGCGGAAGTTTTAACGCTTGTTACGAAAAAGCTGATTATTTTATAGAGGATGTTTTGCGATGGGAGTATAATAGCGAATGAGCGAAAGTCGAGGAAAGGGAGATTGAGAAATATAATTCGGAGTTAAAGCTTTTTGCATTAAACTCCTTTATACTATTTAAGCGACGAAGAAGACAGGATATGGTTCGTGCGCATGCGCTCGTCTCCCATTAACGAAGAAGAAGAAGAAGAAGAAGAAGAAGAAGCCATGAGCCAATGGGAGCTTCTCGGATTGAAGCCGTCGAATCGTTAGCATAACAGGGTCTACGACATGTACACATACATAACGAAAAAAAATAACATAATACATACCCATACGTACATGCACGCGATATAAGTACATAGCCACATTCGAAAAAAAGCGCGAAAACTCCGACGTTTCGAAAAATTCGAATTTGACCGTTAAACATAAATCGATTCGAGGACTGCGCGGCGGGAAATTTCAAAAGTAGATTAAAGAGGCCGAGATGACGGAAACGCAAGTGAATAATAAATACGTGACGAGGAAGATGAGTTTGTCGAAACGTTCGTCCAAGAGAAAAGAAACATAAAATACACACACACACACACTCACACACACGCACGCGTGGAAATCCGACGATGACGACGATGACGGCGAAATGTCGTCGTCATCGGCGTCCTCATCCGCATTTTCTCCACTCGACTTTATTGACGTCACTCAGGCGTTAACCTAGTTCGCATAACGTATAAGATGACGCGTAATAAGAGAATAACACAGCAGATATTTTTAACAATGGCGTACGTTTAATTAAAGTGTTGTAAATACGGCTAATCTTATTAATGGTAAATGTAGATATTAACGATTGACTGTATACTACTTACACGTAGTATATTCAATTGGAACTGTCGATAAAATGCTTTTTTATATGTATACACACACATATATATAGTATATATACACAATACAAAAAAGGAACACACACACACACATACACACAGCCCTACACGGAGACACCGAATATCGTAGTAGGGAAAAGAAAAAAAAAAGTTGTAACGTATGAATAACGAAGCTACTCTCGATGAAGCCATCACGTGATCCGGAAGTCCTCGAGCGGAAGTTACTGGATTAACTGAAGATTGCACAGGACAATGTCCAGGGCCTATATCTACCTATGAGGAAATAGTCGTACGCTTGTCTCTAGGACGTAAGACTTACTCGTGGTAAATAAAAATGGAATCGTTATGTAATTCCAATATGGAAACTGTGAAGATCCGGTTCACGTGTAGGATTGCGGTTATCGTCGTTTCTTAGATACGCTACCTTAAGCCTATGCGAGATTCGCGATAGACTATAGTCGCGAAATACGGAGATGCAGAGAGAACTGTAAATAATTTCCTAGGTAAAGAAAAGAAAAAGGTTAACGGCGAAGACACGGTGACCACCTTGTGACTGGCCGAGATCGTTCGTTTAGTTGTAACCGAGAGTGAGAGAGAGAGAGAGAGAGAAAATGAGAGAACGAGAGAAAGGAAATAATTGCGTGCAAGTATATGATTCGAAATGAATAAGTCCAAACGAGATATCATTAACTAATTGTTTGATTGGGGAAGCAAGAATGGGAAAGATAAGAGTATAAGGATGGAAAGATCTTTTTGTTGAAAATTTGCGAAATTCCTCCCTTCCGCCTCTTCTGCTTCTTGTAGTTATTTAATCGGTTGACCTTATCAAAGTAGATCCCATGCAAATTCAAGGACAGTAGAACTCATACAGCTGAGCACTTTTTGACTGAATCGTTAACGCGATCCCTTTCACCCCCTTTCACCCCCTTTCACCCCTTCATTCCCTTAACCCTTTCAGCCCCTCAGCCCTTCATTCCCTTAACCCCTTCAGTCCCATCCACCGCACCCGTTCCTCATTCTATCCGTACAGACGTAAGGAACTATAAAAGAGAAGCATACATAATCATAAACCGCCACGTAACGTTTACTAGTTCGCTGTAAAGAGTAATAGCTATAACGAGATTGAGCTGATTTCATAAGAATGTAGTGGAAAAAAAAGGAATAACAAGAAAGAAAGAAAGATGTAAAAATCCCATTGAACTCTTCGTGCTTGGCCCCACGTATCTTTCCTGTGTAGCAAAGCAAAAGCAGACTCCGCGAATAATACCCGAAACAATAATTCGATTCGAGTTGTCCTTATCGTTTCGAGTTAATTGAATTACGCTTAATGAGATTTTGAAAATTTTTTTTTCTCTGCGCGCGATTCATTTTTGAGCATATTTTTCTCCCGCTCTCTCTGTTTCGTCCTCCTCGCCCGACTAACTGTCTCACTCGCCAAGAGCCTGACTCTCTATTTACGCCTCTACTATTTCCGTCGTCTCCTTTTAGATCGTTCCTCTCGTGCTCTCTCTCTCTCTCTCTCTCCCTCTTCATCCTCCCGTCTGATATTTTTGTTTTGGCATTATTAAAAGAAAAAGTATATAACTATTATCGATCGTACCAAACGCATCGCACGGTGTAGACTTTTTTCCCGATTTTTTTTTTTTTTTTTAATTTCTCAAGAGCACGAAGAGAAAAAATCGATATCGACCGAGAGACGATTATACGTGGGTGACGAGCGAAATCGGTTGCAGAAGACGCGACAATGAAAAGCAATACTTCGTAACTATCGTGTATGTCCTAAGCATGCGAGAAAGTGTCCTAAGTGTAGCGAAAGAGAGAATGTATTATATGCGTGATATTTGAATGAGAGAGAGAGAGAGAGAGAGAGAGAGAACGAATGTAATATGAAAGTAAATGATAGAGTGGGTGTGATAAGCATGCGCAAAAGATAGCCAGGGAGGGTAACTATAAATTAATATATTTAATTGTGTAAAGGATAGTTAATCGTCGATGAAAATGAGCTGGTCGAAAAGTCGCTAAAAAAGAAAGTTATGGAAAGAAAAACGAAGGGTAAGACGGAGAGAGGAGAGGAGAAAGAGATAGAGAACGAAGAAGGTTAAATAAAAATTGAAAATCTATGAATCACTCGCAATGATGCGCAACGACGCAAGTGTCAGTTCTACGCACGGTAGTTCCGCCGCGCAAAATTGGCGCGTCTCAAAAGAAAGAGAGTTTTGTACATATAGACATATATGAGCGATTATATTTTACTCCGTTAATGTTGTGGACAGTCGGAAATTAAAAACAGAGAGAGCGAGAGAGAGAGAGAGAGCGAGAGAGAGAGAGAGAGAGAGAGAGAGAGAGAGAGAGAGAAACGTAGAAATGGTGAAACTGATAATAACGTGGTATATGTTTCGATGTAGAACGATAGTGGAGTGGCTAATGATATGGGATAAAGCAGGTACGATCATACTGATAATGATGATGATGATAATGATGATGATGATAATGATGATGGTGATGATGATAGTAATGACGTGAAGATATAAATGTCGGTTTAGGGTACCTAACATTATCCGTAGCAGTAGCAACATTTCATACCTGTTAATCGAAATGACAGCCCTGCCATAATCCTACCTAGAAACTCCAAAAATAGTTAGAAATCTCCCTTTATACTTTCATAAAACGGATGGTCCGTTTGAAAAAAAAAAGAAAGAAAAAGAAATACTACAGAAACGTCACTCTGACCTTTCTTCTCCCATGTCCTACCGTCACACGTGAAATTAAGCAGCGTCCCTCAAGATAAATCCAAAATGAAAGCCACGCTCCCTCTTTCTAAGGTTAGCGCGATGAGCGGGCTCTGCGCATGCGCCGCAGTTGATACCGTAAACTAGCGCCGAGCCCGCCAATCGGCGCGCTGTACGAATTGTTTAATTATCGTTTCTCTTTCGTTTGGTCTCTTTTATAATTTAAAACGTGTAAATATTTCTTATTGTGTAAATACTCTTTAAAAACACGAGGTTTTATTTTACAAGTACATTAACTATATTACCATGTAATATTTAATGCGTAAGGTACATATTCTATACTCTTACACGCTAAGTACTCAATAAATATATCTATAAAACTTCCCCCCTCGTGTGTTCGTGTGTGATAATGTCTGTGACCCCTGACCCCATCCCAAAAAAAAATGTTCCATCGTATCGTGACGTCTACGTAATCATCGTCCATTACAACTATATGTGTAAAGTCGAGATCATCGGAAATACATTGAAAATGTCGTTGAAGTAGCCAGGAGGAATTTTACGTGTATCGCAACTGAATAGTATTCTATATTTTATTATGAAACTGCGCTTAAGTGTTTGTTAAATGAGATTTTTTATAATTACGCGCATGCGCCTACGAGTCCCAAGAACTTTAACGACATATTCGAATTTATAGTACGAGTAGGTATCTATACAAAGAGAAGAAACGAGATGTGATGCAAGTTGTTTTTTTAACGAGGAGGTTCATTAAAAGAAATCTTTTAGCAAGCACCAAACGTTGTCGTTCCTACTGCGTGCCCAATTCAATGGATAAATCATTTATTATTAATACCTGTGACAATTAAATACATCCTGTTCTCATTAATCCCATCACCGTCTGCTTGGGAAGGGCTCCGACATCCTCCTGAGATTCCTGTGCATTACTCTATGTTTATGTATATTTTTTTTCTTTTTTTCCTATTTTGATTTTCATTCGCGTCAATCGACTGCCGCACCGTAGTCCCTCTTTTGTTAGCACTCGGGTTTAATAATTATTCAGTCGTCGTAGTCCCATTCTGCGAGATTCGTATCGGGATGCTCTCAAACGTTTCTCAGACTCTGGAAATTGAAGATTTGATTTTGAAGCAACAAATAAACGTCACTCGACTGTGCAGGTATGTGAATTTTTTATAAACAAGATTTAGAGGTTAGGTGCCGGGTATCTACGTAGAACGAATAATTCGGATCGAATAAGGAATTTGTGCAAATGTTGAGGTTATGTAATGGTGGTGGTTATTTTCTTCATTTGAATATCGTACGCGATACGTTTCATAAACGAATGAAAAAAAAGTAGGATGAACATATATGAGCGTGAAACGACAGATTGCAGGTACTGCGTAATGGTTTATTCCTTTTTTTTACAATTCATTACGAAATCGTTGGTATAGACAATAGCTTCTCTTTTATTACAAATTACTAGTCATTCGCTTCTTTTTTTTCTGCTTCGTAATTTCTATTTACATGACTTTGCCCGCGAAAAACTCCTCCGTACTTGCACTGGATTGGGTAGCTGATTTCTTCGTTCGCGAAAATCTTCGTAATACGTACCCTTCTCCAGGGGAGGAGTCTCTGGGTTAACTTCTCTTACTTTATGTTACTTGTAATACTACAGGATACCTACTGGCTGTCATTTCCTGATCTGTCTAAGCGCTTGGAGCAGACATTAAATTTGTTGTTGTCCTTACGTGAGAAATCGAAGTAAAATGTTCATATTATAATAAATGGTATCCATAGGAACGGATAATATCGATGAATGAATATAGATCTGAGAGATCGATCGAATATAATAAATTATTCACGATCAAACGTATTTCAATTAGCTATCACTCGCGCTACTGGCCCGTTAAAGTCAACGAAAGGAAAACGAAAAATAAACTAATGACATATGTACAGTAAACATACGTGTAACATATATCATAAGCAATGGTGCCAGCGCATAGTATTTAACCTATAAAACCATTTCCACATACAATTGTCAAAGTTTAACGTACGAACAATTGTCAATTGGTGGACGCGATAATTATTTATAAACGTAGACAGGAAGATATTAAATAAGACAGAGTCGCTTGAGTGGAAAAAGCAACGATGCGCTAGGTACCAAAGAGCGGCAAGGATAAAATAATTAGGGAACAATAATTATCCAAAAAATTGGATAACACCGTTAACGTCCCCGCGATGAAGTCGAGTCTGAGATATTCTCAGTTGTTTCTCACTTGAAAAGTTCCATTAGGAACGAGAAAAAAAAATGTCACTAATATTCGTATGTATAAAGACACGCAAATAATAGTGTTCAGGTAAACAGGGAATCATTCCTGATGCAATTGTCGCGCAGTGTCCTCTACGCTGCTGCTTCTTATATCGAATGAAGGCAATATTATACAGGGTTATTCACGACAAACGTATCACCTGAAGATTATTCTACCATAGAGATCAAATGGACAGGCTAACTTCAGTCGTATTTGTCACGAACGTACACCCTCTATAATACTTACTCGAGGCCCAGGGCCCAATTGATACCCTGAACTAGAAGCAGTATCAACGGTTGCCATGCGACCAACCATCTTAACCAATCTAGCACGTGTCCATAAAGAACGTGCGGCCGCTCCCATCTTTTAAAATCAATTAGTTAAGGTGATAAAGAACTGTCAGGATCTTATGAAATATTTTTCGATTGACAATCAGAAAAAAGGATACGGATTGCGGAACATCTTCTTGAGGTCGACTTTCTCCTTGCAGTAAGGGCACGTCTGCTTCTTGCCTACGATACACCAGCCTCTGATACAAAATTCGTGAAAGACGTGCTCGCAGCTGAGCTTGTACGTGTTCTCGATAACGCCTTCCTCGTGTTCGGAGACTAGGAGCTTGTTGCCGCACACCGCGCATACACTTGGATCCAACGTCCTGGTTGGCATGCTGTCTGGTGTATAGTACTGGAAATGTCCAACAGGAACTGATGATAGACGATGGTCTCACATGGTCCAGTTGCAAAGCTGTAATAGGATTCCTTACCCCAATGTGGGAAGCCATTTTGTCGGCACATATCTCGGCGACGTCACGACCCAAGACGCCGAAGTAGAGTCCATAAAATAGGAACAGTATACCACAGTCCATCCATACGTGGGACGTTACGTCGAACACGAGATTCAGGCCAAAGAGCGTAGCTATCATTATGCAATAACCAATAATGCCCAGTATATAGCTCAGAATGTAAATAAGATAGAACCATTTGTAAACTAATCTGTTGGAGATATATGAGACGTGAGATTTTGTGTCTTAGTCTTTAATATGTGTCGATTGGAAATTAGTTAAGTACCTTGGTGTTGTGCCTTTTATTGGATGTTGTAAGGCTTTTCGGACTACTAATCCTGTTATACACGAAAATAATAGCCAAAGGAATATAAATCGCCACCAACGATTTTTGGATGATATACCTAATGGAATTATCCATAGCGCTATTAATGTTACAAACTGAAACAGAGTTTTAATTAAGGTATACTTATGTTACGTATGATTGATTATATTAATTTTACCTGGTAGGATTTATAGTGCTTTATCTTCCATTTTACTAAAACAATCTGAGCAATAAGCAACGTTGCCAATAATATGAGCAACATTTCGGCATGCATCGATTCGTGGCCTAGATGTTGCTCATGCATTTTTATGTGTTCCAATCTGGAAGATGTACAGAGGAATATCTTTTATTTATCAGGTTTATATAGAATAACATAAATATTACAAGAACTTGCAAATTTACCTCCATCTTTCCTCTGGCGTTAATTCTCCTTCACTCTGAAAGTTGAAAGGTTAATTCTTATACGCACGGTATATAAGTTATTGGAAATATATTAGTTCGTATAAATTTTTCATTTACAATTATTGACCCTAAATGTTATTTCAGTAACAAGTGAGCAAAAATGCATTCTGCTCTTTGGATGTTGCATACCTCTTTGGAGGTTATTCTTCTGCTCTGAGCTTTTCCAAAAATGTTTCTAATAAGGGTATCTACTAAAAGTGAAATAATCTATACATATCACTTACCTTATTTGGCATAACATGAATGTCCATACTGATTGATTTATTTGATTATTCCTCAGAATGAAGGCACCATCCGACAAAATGACAGAGTGCAGTTACCGTGTTTTATACACGTCGCCAACCCAACTTCACATCTGTGCAGAGCATGTAAGCAGTCAGCAGTCCCTTATCGGGTAACCACGCTGTAGGTTTTTATTGAAGAAAATCTTTGAAAATAACAATTTAAGGAATATCAAAAAGTTAAAAAGATAAAGCTTTCACATTACATTATCTAAGAGTATTAACATCCGTGAAATTCGTGCGGCTCGGAAAGTATTTTATTATCTTTCGTAAACCAGCGCGCTAACCAACATCTTAAACGTCAAAACGAAACAGAAAGATACGTTATAGAATTTATTGTGGACTTAACGTATTTTACAAGTTTCATACGGTGCTTGAAAAAAACTGAGGTATTACATAAATTTATAAATAAATCAATCTAGTGAAATGTACGGAATAGAATTGTTCTAAATAGCCGCTTTAGTCATGCCCGTCATGTCATGTGCATATACAGCTGTGAAACGGTCTTCCCGCGCTCGAGTGAACGCAGCCGGCGTTCGTAAAGAATCGTGAGTCTTCGTCAATTCTCGTAGCTAAACCACGCCCATCGGCCCGCGCCAGAGAGGGAAGCTGGTAATTCGCCGTGGATCAGCAATATGAGTGGCCGTACAGTTTCTTGAGAAAACACGGAACGCGACGAAATTCCATAAAAGTTAATCGCGCGAGCGAGTGTCATCCGCCGTGCGCAAATCGCGAGTTGAGTGTGTGTTAAGTGTACAGTAAATTAATTGAGCAACACGTGGGGATACGTAATATCTTTTTTGGTTAAGTTCCTCCTCTCGGAAGGATTACAGCCGCCTGCCATCCGTTTCTTCTTCATCGGAGGAAACAAGACTTTCGGTGAGTGACAAGCTACTTTTATTCGAATCCAAACAAATAATATTCTCACATGTATCCAACCAAGCAAACAACCACAAAGTCCCTCGTAGAGACACGAGAAAATCTTCAGGCTGATTTATCCTCGAGATTTTCTCCAGTTAAACTTCCAATCCACATGTACTCTTTGACAGTCCATTAAATTGCGTCTCGACGTGTCACGGTTATTCGAAAATAAATCATAACGAAGACTCGAATGACTTGTCCCTCTTTTATTTCTATATTATCGCTTCAAAGCCCCAGACTTCCTTCGATACTCTTCGCGTACCATAAAAAAAACAGCCACCTGTTCTCGTGCACGATAACTCCAGCCACATTCTGTGTACGTATATACGGACGCTACGTTGATACGCAATCCCGGATGAGTCAAAATTCCTCATTCACGTAAAGCATCACAATGATTCTACGCGAATTTACGTAAAACCGTAAAACAACACTTGTTTACGGAAGTCGTTACTTCGTCCAATTAGAATCCACGAAATCCCAGCATTCGACGTAAATACGTATTACGTGATCGACCACGGAAAGAGGTTATACCTGAGGAAAAATAAGTAACAACCACATTTCCAGCTGTTAACAGCTAAATTGATAAATTCTATTAACATCATAAATTCATCCATTTCAATGACTTTTTCTCGAATCGCTTACCTTAATTCAACCAGTCAAAGCCCCCGTTACTTATTTAGACTTGCCTCTTACCAGTCGAAGGTAACTGCCGAAGGCGCGATATGAAATTTTTCAACGTTTGACGTATAAACAATTTTCATAAAATATATTCAAATTCCGATCAACACTTTTTTACGTAATGCAAACCCAAAGACGTTAACCCCCTAACGACACTGATTTTTTTCCATATTCCAAAATTCCTCGAGCAAAACAATCGAATATTCCTATACTAGAATTTAATACCGTGGACATGGGGGATGTAGAGAAATTGGCGACAATCCAAGTCTCTCCACTCTCACCGCGTTCACTAGCGGCTATCGCATTCCGTGTCAGCACATACGCACGTATGTGAACACATGACACAACACATATACATATAGACAGTGAACTCATCCAGCAGCGTGAACGTCACGCATAGTGTCTACGGTAAAACGTAGGCAAAGATAAAAAAATTAATAATCCACGACAATACAATTATTATACAGACAGATTGTACGGGTTAAAAATTAAAAGTATCTCCTACGCGATGACTCGCGTGATTTATTCGCGAAATTGAATTTGCAGGAAGATTCGCTCGTGCCAATTAATTGCGTTTGAACGTGACTCGTGTTTCGTCTGCGTTTTACTTGCGTAATTCGCCAGCAGCCCCGATGCTATTCGATTAGCCAAATTAGCGACGGATATTGAACCGTCCCCCTTTTCATCGTACACATATGCGATATGCACGTAACACGTATTCGCACGCGTATAAATAACTTTATCGAACGTAACGATTATTTAGCACGTGAATATCGAGAAAGGAAAGTTTATCGTAAAAATGTCTGATCTAGAAAATAAATAATGTTTCCGTATCGTCGTAATTCGTTCCTGATTCACATTCCAAAATCATCCGTGCGTTAACTACGTATTTTATTTACAATACGCCAAAGCCTCTCTGCGCATTTTAACGTTTTTTTTTTTTCTTGTTACGTCAAGACGAATCGAATCGGGAGCAAAGGAATCGAAATCGTGATCCCAGAATAATACGAGACTCGGCCTAGAAGTCTTCTTAAAGTGGGTTATAGGCCGTTGCTGGAGATGATGTTTAATTTTCTCTCGTCTCTCCCCGTTATTTCTTGCACATTCGCGTTGATTCGTTGAGTCTCTTTCGATACTCTTTTTTTTTTTTTTTTCACCTTCCGCTTTCGTTTGGCTACTCGCGATGCGTTATCATTATTGTTAGAACTCAATCGAATTCGCAGAAACGTTACAGACCCCCGCAAATACGCATTTCAAGTGGAAATCAGTTTAATTGCAGACGGAATATATTTCGCAATTACGCGCGATTTAATTACGCTCACGGTATTTGCTGGCTCGTTGAAATAACTTACGACCTCCTTGAGGTCGATCGAAAGTCTCCTCTAAGCCGTTTCTCAAACGCATCCGATAACCAATTGCATTTCCCATTTATTTTTTTAAATTCGAGGAGTCCAGCAATCACTGCCAGCTCCTCCTCGTATAGGTACTTTTGGTACACGTAAGTGTGCAAGTGGAACGCTGGAATAGAAAGGCGAAACGCGATTCTTCGAGAGGCTTTTGTCGAAAGGATAGAATGAAATGTTAATTATATATATTACATAATTATATACATTAATTATTTCTTTACCGATTTTGGTTGGGGAGGGGAGGGGGGCTAACGAATCTGATATGCGATAAACGGTTTTCAATGAAATTTGAATTCCAATTGGCTTGTGAATTATCCCAGGACATTTCTCGACTCTCCTCCCCGTGAGGGTAGGGGATTCCCCCTTTTTTTTTTCTTTTTTTTTTATCAAACGTGGTTCAGGGCTCAGGCTTGTAATTTATTAAATTTTTAAAGCATCCCATTTTGAACGTAACCTGTAATGCGGAACGCTTAAGTCGCGGCAAGGTTTGCCGAGCGAAGGAACTTTAATATTCATAAGGACCGAAGGGGTGGTTCGCTTGGGGGGCGGAAGGAGGGTGGAGGGTGGTGACACCCTTAAGAGTCAAGCCTCCTCCGTACCCTGGAGTTCATGTATATACTCGGTGTTTCCAATGCAAGTAATTGCGGGCTAGTTGTATGTATATATAGGATGGTCGCGGAATGGTTGGTTTCCACGTGCTACATTATGCATTAAGGCGAGTTTAAAATCAATTTGCTATTCGTAACTGCCGTGCAAGGAGTCGCTTCGGATTTGAATTAATTTACACACACACAGAGACACGATCCTTGTCCGATTCGCTAGACTTTTTTATACGATGAATTTAACGTGTTCGTCGGGATAATCTATTGCATGGGAAAATACGGGCTGAGTTTATCGATAAAGTTTTCGCGGTTCACCCGTTACAATTAAAAAGCGACTTCGCGCTGCCTGTCGATGTCGCGGGAAATGCAGTCTGGACATATTTCCTGTAGGTGCTCGATAGAGGGTGTAAAATTAATCAGGCCCCTTGACGCTGTATCGTTTCTCGAGAGGCTGCTCCACCATCTGTACCATATTCCACTGTGCATATAGATCCTAATTTATTTTCGATTAGAAATCGAACATCGACTTGTTATCATTTTACTCCGAGCGATAACTTAAATATTTTTCAATATTTATACTGTTTTTTTAAAATTTGACGATGAACGTCAGTAAAATCGTATCCTGGCGAGATTCAACGTGAAAACGTGGCTTAAGGTGTCAGGACGGAAGGTCTACCCAGTATTTCGAAATTTTGAATTTCCCATGAGAATTCCCTCGTGTCGATCCTATAGGGACTCCTCTTTATTTGATTCTTACTTCGTAAGGAAGCTGTCGAGGAAGGGAAGGAAGAGTCGTAAATCTCGAAGTTTCGACTGCGAGAGGAACGGATAATCCGATGATCGGAAAAGATACAGAGACTGCGAAGACTCCGAGCGCTGGTCGATTAGCCACGAATGACTTACGTAAGTCCTGTGTATTTTTGTATAGATATAATACCGAGTGCGCCATTTCAAAGTCACACCTGACGCAACCTCGAGCCTGATAAGGCGAAAACGTAGACGCGTAACGTTACGACAACCTGCTGCTGTCTGTCCCGCCGAGGGACGCTGGAGGAAGGGAGAGACAAACAATATGGCGACCGACTGTAACGCGTGCTGCCACGTTTCGCTGAATAACGTGGCGATTCGGGAAAGAGGATAAAAAGATTATGAAATTATTCTTAGAGTTTTTCATTAAATATTCCTCCTTAATTATTTCAATCGTAACGTCACGGTCTCCGCGTCTCCGCGTCTCTGACAGCCATATGGAAATTTTTATCGTTCCCTTCCGTCGCCAATGTAACTCGAGCCGAGAATTTATCGTTGCTGCGTTTCCAAGGCGGATTCGCTGCGAAATCCCCAAGTGCCTTTTGCTTCGAAGACCCTTTAAACGCTCAAATCGACGCAGAGTCGCGCTTTAAGTGTCAACGTGCTGTTAAACGCTTCATAGAAAGTGACTACGGGAATTCGAGCGCTTAAAGAGGCGCTTAAGTAGACCACTTGGATTTTACATGGAGGTAAATCCGGCATTTTTGACTATTGCAATTACACACTCTTATCACCACCTGATAAACCGTTATGTACGCGTGTGATAACTTCGAAGCGACCTTCGCTCAAATCAATATTCCACCGAGGCCTACATAGCCGCTTTTACCCAGCAATGGGATGGCAGTTCAAAACGTACAAATTTGACCCCCCCCCTCCCCTCCTCCCTTACGAGATCGTTCTGCCATTTTGAATTTTTATTTCGCTTACGTAAAACTCACTGTCGATAATCCAGTTGGAATCAGATCGATCGGCTCGAAATAAAATTTCTAATCGATTCTTATCGAAGCGATAACGAGACGTTCGCTCGGTTCAGAGTCGCGTGAAATTTATTTTGAAAAAATAAATAAATAAATAAAAATACACAATAACTACGTATGCTCTTTCTTTGCGCAACTGCGATACCTCTGAAGTCCTCTTACCGGAAGTCCACCCATGTAACGAGGATGACGTTCTTCGTTATGAGTCATCCGATGACTGGGTCTCTACCTCAGCCGCTTCTCGAATTACTTATCCAGGTATATGAGTTTGAGTATTTAAAAAGAAAAATATTCTCCAGGGAATTCACGCGACGCTCTTCAATTTATTTGTCACTTTTAACATATACCGCACGCGACATAACCTCACTTTTACGTCTCCTACGTTTTACGATCGCGAACGCTCGACTTTCTTAATGGCCCAATATCTTTCTCGATGAATATTCTCTGCTGTGTTCAGGATCTACGCCGACGAGACTCGCTCGCATCCAGATTAGTTTTCTTTCTCGTTATTGCGTCTCCGCACGTAGTAAATACTTTCGTCCGCGAGAAATCGACGCGCCGCATACCGTTTCACGGACGAAACGCGCGACGGCCGTCGCTGCCGGGACTCTTCGATTTCTTTAACGTTTCCCTTTCGCCTTGGTTGCGTCTCTTTACGCGAAACAGGAGTGCCGCCGTTCCATGTATATTTGCATATACACGTCTATGTACAACGTTATTCAGGGCCATTGTGTTTGCCGAAGTTGACGCATTCATTTGATTTCTTCTATCGATTCATAAGGCGTAATCAATCTTTCAAGGATCAACGTTCTTCGTTATATTCATTCCGAATTCATTTTTCTCGACCCAATACGATGTTCCATTCCAGATTCGATTGGTACAATTGCAGCTGACAATCTCGTAATGGTCAATTACTCTTATCGGGACGCGCCGGCACCGTTGCGCAACTTCACGGCTACGCGACCTGAATTTTCATAACCGGAATATTTATTGAAAAATCGAACGCGACGTAAATTCGATACGTCCCTCGTGCCCTGTCGACGTCTCTAATGGATCGATACCTCAAAATATTGCTAACGTCGAGTCAATAATTGATAACGCGATCGATGAATCTCTATGTACTTCGACCCGGAGTGTCTGGCCGATAACTCTGCACACTCGACGACACCACATTGGACGAGCCGAATTTCAAATTAATACCTGCGGCAAGGACGAAACTCGAATCTGTCAAATTTTTTTCATCGATTCGTCTGGCATTTGTAGTTTTTTTTTTTTTTTTTTTTTTTAATTATTCAACTACAGTGCGCTCTGGGGGTTGATGTATATTCATAATAAATTCCATTAGGGTGCTAGGAAGAGGGGGAAAAAAAAAATTGTAGTGTCTGTCCGTGCACCGCGATAAGACCCATCGGCCTCCGGCGTCGCGTCGGGCCCGTTTATGGGGCCCGTTCTGTCCGCGGAATTCCACCATGGGATATCTTACGGCAGAGCCTTATGCCACATTCTCAAGATGGTTACAGACGAGGTACACGGGATCCCATCTATGGGAGACTCATCCTCGTACCTAGAGAATTCTTCTTTTTTTTTTTCTGTCTTCTCTCCGTGACGAGATTGAAAACCGATGCACTTCCGCTCTTTGATACTCGTTCGAGTCACTACCATACATATAGAGTACCGTAGAGAGTGTGTGGTCCATGTGTGTGTGGGGCGGGGGGGAAGCTGGTTCTCCAAATGCCCCATCCGATATTTGCCTCTCTCTCTTACGCACGTGAGCGTCTGTCGTTCCGTCTCTCTCGCACTCGCGTCAGCAGTAGGGAATAACGAAAACGTTATATAAATTAAACAATTCAAAGGTCCTTCTTCGGTCTACATAGCGCAATGCGTACGTACAAGTGTGTAAATATTGAATTTAATTATCTCGCTGAATAAAGAATGATCTTGCGTAACGGACACACGAGAGATTCTCATTAAAGATTAGACAAAAGTTCCCAGAAACACCGAATATTCCACACAAGCGAATCGGAACTTTTCTCTGTGAAGGTATTCAAAGAGAAAGAAAAAAAAAGAAAATCTTCCTCTCGACCGAACAGATCGACAGAGACAATGAAATTTTTTTCATCTTTCTCACGTGCAGTGACCACGGATCTCAATGTAATACGTTATTACTCACTCGAGCATCTACAAGATGATCCCGTTGCGGAACGCATTCTTGGACAGATGGACCAAGTCGTTTGCGAATCCCACCGTTGACTTTTTTGAGTTATCATTTTAAAGAATTTGAATTTTTCGAATGTCGCTCATTAAATTACAATCGATCTTAGATCCATCGTACCGAACAGAGATTAATTTATTATTTCTTATCCCTTGTGATACGTGGGTCGTAGTAGTGGGGGGTTTGCGATGAAATCGCGTTTTGGGTCTTACGACGCTTTAAATTCGGGCGCCGAGTTCACGTATCTCGTAAGACGCCAGACGTCGTCCGCGTCACGAGACGCTCTTTAATTCATGAACACGTACGTGTATTGTGTGTATTTAGCTCGGCCGAGTCTCCAAGTGCCGGACTTTATGCCTTGGCTTATCGCTCCTGGCGGAGGCTGCCGTTTAAAATGGACCTTTTGCCCAGGAGTCCCACGTACGTCACGTCCGGACGTTTCTCGATAAGAACGATTTATTTAGGTCTCCGAACCCTTCGGGACCCGTGAGAAAACCGGTCCCTGCGTCTGGTATGTGGCTCGAGTCTCATACGGATTGACAATGCTGATATCAGTCAGTCTCGATCACGTTAATGACGTAACGCGTTAGTCCCTACGACATTATGTACTTATACATATTACATATGTCGTTGACGGATCGACGCCCATTGTCGATACGTATGTCGATGACTCGCTGGTTTGCCGATAATTTTTATTCTACTTATCAACGTGTGCACGCGGATGAAATCTTTGGCAGTAACTTCGTCTTGGACCACTTCCACTTCGTCTTGAGCTCGGTCAACGTTCGACCGTCTGGTCCAAGGTCGGGAACTGCCAGAGGCCATTAACGGGATCGATGGCCGAATTAAAATCATTATTTCCCATCGAATGTCCGTACGTCGAATCTTTTGCATTTTATTTTTTAATATTTACATCGTCCTTTTCTATCTGTCACTTTAGCCAATTATTTTACATAGAAAGTAACGTCAAGCTCTGACGAGCGTTTTTTTTTTTTTTTTTTATTCTCGATCACGTAATATCCGAACATGCGTCGTTCGATACAGGAATGCACACCGGTGCTGCAGACCAAGTAATTTACATGCGTTCGTCTGCTTCGCAATTGACTTTCAGAGAAAGAGACTCGAATCTCCCACTAAGTTGGCAGTGGTTCTCAATTGACAATTGTATAGTCAACGGTGACTGTCAAAACGATTGTTTTTATTTTACATGTATATTATCGGCCAAGACGATCGACATTGGATCCAATTTTACGTCCCAAGTACTGGAAAATTCGTATTTTTTTTTTTACGTTTTTTTCCCTCCAAAATCTTTTACTGTAATCTCATTATACATATACGTATGTCCGTATTGTCTGATCGATAAATGAAAAATTGAACATTGCACCGAGTCGATTCTCATGTAACGACGACCACTTCTCCCAGTTTCTCGTCTGGACGCAGGACGACGCGGCCACCGTTTTATTAATACGCCCATTATTCGCGCACTGGAGAGACGTTACATCCTCATTAGCTCAATCAGACCGAATTTGCATGCATCGCCTATAAGCAGTTGGTGTAACAAAGAATTTCAATGTTTAAGCATACGCGAGCCTCCATACGTGTGTTCTGAAAAGAAAAAAAAGTGTGTTCGTATTTACACTCTCTTATTACTTCCCGTAGCCTTTATTATCGTCTATTAAATTTACTCTTAATGACACGATTATCATTTAATTTATAACAAGATTGAACACCGCTACGGCCTCTCGAGGCCCATCAACCCTTTCGTGAGAGGGAAGCCACAACTACCTGTATCTAATTCTCCTTGTTTAATCGTCAGAGACGAGATCAACATTGACGTCAGAGTCCGTCCGGTGATAAACGATAGTCATTTTCACGCTATAAATCTAACGGGTGAATTAAATATATTTTTCTACGAGTCCTGTACCCCCTTTGGATGCTGCGAATATTTGCGTTCACCGAATCACCCTGGATAATGTTTTTAATTGAATTTTCAACGCGGTCGCCAAAGGGTGTCTCGAGTGGCAGGTTTTATCAGTCAGGGGTCGCGTTTGCGGGAGAAAATGTCAAGCGTAAAATACAAGGGGAAAGTCGCGCACTGCTCCACTGCTAAGCACGCGCTACTCTTCCATCCCTTTCCTGATCTACGTACAAGACGACGAGCTTGTCTCGTAACTGCTTACAGTAACGAAGTTATCTGGCTTCGGATAAACTGGACAACCTGTATATATATATATACACGTGTGTATGAGATATATCCCATACACGCTAACTCCGACGCTACGATCAACCGGATGTGCCATTTCGGTTTCTCTGCTTGACTCGCACTATTTCCGGTACGGCGTTCAGGGTAGTATCGTACGTCACACATGGATTACTTGAATCTTTTAGGAACGCGCGTGAAAAAAAAAATGTGTAACCGGAAGTTCTAATGGCACCGGAAGAGGAAATTGGTCTTTAGAAATTGTGTGCTCTTCGTCGGTATCACCCTCTATCGAAGCTTCATTTATTCTATCCGCAAGATACGGTCTTGCCAATTGGCCATCGATACGAAATCAATGAATTCGCTAACGACCGAGGATGCTTCGGATCGGATTCCGATTATTCAATCCAATCGATTTTCCTAACACCTGTTGTCTCCCGGTTAACGGAGTCCATTGACTCGTGACGACACACAGCAATACAAAACTACTTTCTAACTGCGCCAGTACGTCCTCACGATTTCATACTGTGAAACGTCATTTACAATGTGTCTTCGTTTCGTTCCTAGTTTCTATGTGTGGACTCGTTTTATTTTTTTTTTCCCTACGATCCACCTCGGCAAAGACAACCGTGCAAAAGTGACCCGGGGCCGAAATCATAAGGATCCTTGATCCGGCAACTTGATAGACGTACCGGGATCCAGGATCCTTGACACGCTCGATCCATCCTAGTTACCTGCAGAGGCTCTAGGGAATCGTTTCCCGACGACGACTTAATTTCCGGTTTCCCATCGCGTTGAGCCACTTTTCCCGGATCTTCGTGGAACGAAGAAACGAAATGAATTGGTCCGAGAGTCTTGCACCTTTTTTTTCCCCTCGATTCGGTCACCGTCGATTCTTCAGGAAAAAACGGCGACTCCTCGAAGGCCACGACTTGGAGATGGATCGAACCACCAGCCAGTCAGTCGATCTAGACCAAACCGGAAGTGAATGTAAATGGAGCATCCTCGTCGTCTATCACTCTTTGAACCGATTCCCGGCGTCTACGTAGCTTCGGTCCTAATTAAACTAAAACAAGGCTCAGCGAGCCTCGTGTCACTTAGCTCCAATCCAAACAAGGTCGCAATGCCGTGAAATTAATTTGCTACAAATTCAATCAGCATCCACCAATCGTCCTCGCGCAGATGCCTTAGTCAGATCAGAGCCCCGAGAGTTCCTTTATTGAAGTAACGTACTGTCAAAAAAAAAAAAATTCTACCGATCCGTTCCTGGGAAAATCTCCATCCTTAAGGTCTGTGACGTCACAGGGAGAAGAGACCAGAGACCCTCTTCTGTATAAATTACTTTAATAACAATATAATTAAACGATATTACCGTCGAGCGTGACGTGCTCGTTCACTCCATTAATATACTTGAGTTCGTTACCCTCTTATGCGTTTATTTTTTTTTTTTCCTCACTCGTCTACTTTTCAATAGCCACGGTCCGTTATTAATCACTGATTAGAGATCGTAGAGCGAATCGTCGCACACGCGCCACTGTAAAAACTTGAGTTATCTCGATTCGGTTGTATTTATATTTATCCTCGTGAATTAATCGGCGGAAACAATTTAATCGTTTTTAATCGCAATCCCGAGTACCGGCACCACGGCTTTCCCTACTAACCCCAAAAGCTATCTGGTTTTTCTGTGACATATCCATGAACAGCGTGTTACTGGGTATTCAATCTACTGTGTGTAACATATGTACTTTACTGTGTCTCACTGACACCGTATGCAAATGAGGATACACGTATAGTTTAACAGGCGGAGTTATGCAAGCCAACCAGTAACGCCTTTTAGCGATCGGATAACCTTCGCGCCACCATCTTTCTTTTTTCAGTCAGTCTGAGTTTCCTTCTCGAGAGAGATATCGATGATGTTGACTCACCGTGTACACCATGTGTTTGCACGTAGATAAATTCGATGACATATAAATTATACCGGGTGGAGCATACTGGTTCGGTACAAAATTTCATCCCACAAAAGTATACGCTGTGTATACGTCAATGGGATATGAGAATGTGATTTTTTTTTCTATTTTATCTAAAATTATTTTTATTCGATTACCGTATATATTAAAATACCAATAATCACTGCGCAGCATCCGCGGGCTTTTCTCTATGAGATCCGGTTGGACTAGTTTGGAGCAAGATTTTTTTTTTTTTCTTTTGCTACTGGACCATCCAGTGACTCCAGACGCCATTCTTTCTATGCGACTGTCAACATTTTTGGCTTTTTACCTGCTTTTGAGAATTGAAAGGGGAGAAAAAAAACTTTAGTATAGGAAAACTGGACTCTGTTTTCGAGTTTAGACCCTTTAGTGAGGGTCTGCATACGAAAATCACCCCTATGGTCCTCTACCTGGGTACCTTCTCTTAGTTTTTTTTTTTTTTTTTTTTTTTTCTTCATACCTATACCGCCTCTACCCCCTCCACAATCCTTCACGCACCCATAGAATGTCGCCGCACGAATCAGAATCAGTCGATCGCAAACGGTCGAGCAGCGCGGTTCTCCTCGTAATTCCCATACGTAACACGTTTATTTATAATTCGCGTTTACACATGTGGCTCCACGCAAGCACACGAGGACGTTCAGCGTATCGTGAATCCCGGAAAGTTGTCGGCTGTGCGTGAATCAGTGCATGGTGTTTTGTGGCCGTGGTTGTTTGCTGGAGAGGAGTCTTTTACAAGCACACACGGAAGGGTCCAGTTACGTAACGATGCCAGATCAAGGTAGGACCAATTAGTACACTTTGACACGTGATTTCCACGTGACAGTGGAAATTAATTTATTTCACTGAACTTGACAACTGTCAGAAACGGCTTACGTGTAGTTGGAACTGGTAGGCAGTGGATACGCGCGTCTGTCGGTATACCGGTAGATCACAGTAGATACGTTGAAGAACCCTGTTTCGAAGCACTGGTATTCTCAGTACGGACGACATGCACCGTTGCCTACTTATTCCGTCTACCCGGTATACCTACTGTATGGTAGTACATACGTGTCTACCTATCCAGGATTCTGTACTTGTACGGGGCAGCCATCGTATATGCCAAGCAATTATCGCTAATTAAGAGCTCGAGATTCATAATGGACTCGGCCTTAGCGCGAGTGGCCCTCACCCTCTTTTTCTCTTGCTCGACAAATAATAGTGAGACAGTTTTAAGTTGGTATAACGCGAGAGGGTGGAATTTCAGTTGGTCCTGAGGGATGCTGCAGGAACGTTGATCGTATCGCTTGACGGTTGGTTGACATGGAGAAAAGAAAGAGAAGAATTTTCCTACAGTCTGAAGATACGAGTGGAATGTTTTTTTGGGGTTTTTATTTTTATTTTTATTTTTTTTTCAATGACGTAAATCCGAAAGCAGAACAGTGGTACCAACGTCATAATCGCTTCCGATCGCGTAAACTCTAGAAAAAACGACAGATCGTCGTCGGCCTTGGCCCCACGCTGTCTTATAAATAGAATCTGGTTCTCTTATTCTTTGACCCTCTTTACTCGAGTTATTCTCTTGTTCTATTCTTTTCGTATCGATTAAATATATTTTCTTCTTACCTTTACATATACGTTGACTGTATTATATTGTAACATCGATTCGCGTCGTCAACCCCAATGAATCATGACCTTGGACTAACTGACGGTGACGTAACTTGATGAGTGCTGATGGAATAATAATGTTGTTCCCCCCCTGCCGACCTGCATGCCCCCCTCCCTCCCCCCTCCTTTGTAAATCATGCTCGTCTGTCTTTTGATAATGGGGGATCTCTATGGCTCGGATCGGATAATTTAATAATCTCTATTTTGAACTTTTGGAAAGTCCGTGGGATAATCGAAGGAGTCAGGAGTAGAACTGCGAGAGTTCTACTGGAAATCCTAATGGCAAAAAGCTCTAGAACTAAAATTCAAAGAGTTCTGGGACTCTTCAGATTCACCGTAGTAAGTAGGGCAAAGTTCGGAGGCTAAAAAAATAATTTAGAGTTTCAGGAATTTTCCGAATATAAATGAGATTTTGTAAAAATTTTTTGAAATATATTTTTGAAGGTGATGTAGATAAGAATTTTTGATAAAAGCTATAGGAAACTAGAACTATTCTAGTAGTAATATCTTTTGTCGTTTATTACTTTTGATAACGAGCTTTAATTGTTGTTGATACCATTGAAAGTGCCAGACGGGATTTAATTTGGCAATAAAAACAAAAGGGGTGTGAAATTTGTCATTGTTGTCTTTCCGGAAGTCCCCCCCCCCCCTCTCCTTTCTTTCTCTTGCTCAAGAGAAAAGACGCTGGAGACAGTCGCATCCGGCGGAAGGGTTTCTGAAGACTTCGAAGTCCTTAAGGGTGACAAATTTCTATGGGGGTTCTTAAGCCCGGGGCAGTGTCAACGTCTAGTAAGATTTATTAGGGGATGAAAGGTATTTGAACTTTTTTTTTTTTTTTTTAATACTCTATAGTCTCTCCTCGCTATTCCGGGAGTATTCAAAAGACATTATTAGTCGTGTCATCCCTTAGGCTCTGTTCATCTGTTTTCTCCCGATTTTTTTTCTCACCCATTTTTTCACAGATGTTTGTGGGAGTGAAAATTGGTGGGTTTTTCCCTATTCATAGAGAGGGCACTAAGGCCACCTTGAAGACTCGAGTGGCGCGTTAAAGAAAAAGAATTTTGCTACGAGAGGGTCGTCGGAAGACGTCAAGTATATAAAAAAGAAAAAACCTCCTAATTAAAGTTTTATCATTTTTTTTTTATCGTCAAGCTTTTCCACGCTGTTACAATATTACAGACTAGGAAAAGAACGTGACGTAAAACTAGTTTTCTGGCTATTTAACCACTTTGAAAAAGCTTTCGTATATTTTACCCTTTGGTATACCAAACGGGTTTAGCAACAAGTTCCTAGATATGAGAATCATCCGTTGAGTAAATTTCTGCCTCTTGTTAATTCAACGTTCGCACAACGTGGAGTCTTTCGAAGTCGGATTTAACTTTGAATAGTGAGCGTTGAGGATTCCGAGGGGACGGCGGAACATACGAGGGGAGCAAAAGGATAGAAAAGCTACAATGTAGTCGGAGGGTTGAATCTCGGATCGATCTCTGGGTACCTACACTCTTCCAGGAGGCTTTTGTTCTCGCACTGATTTCAATTTTCAAAAGAACCTTTTCACGTACCTATCCACGTCACATTTTAAGCGGCATCCACACAGTTTTCAGTTACGCCCGACTCCGAGAACGAAAAATTTTACAAAAATTTTCCAACAATCATCTTATCAATCCTACCAAAATTTTTAACCATTCTTATCTAAGAAAAAAGTTTATCTTTGCCTCTTTCGTTTTCACATGTCAGCTGATCGATTCGTCGCGAGATCGAGCCTGGAGGGTTGTAGAAGGGGGTGGTTTATTAACAAGCTCGCAACCAAGGTCGCTCGAGACGAGGTTGCCCCTAATTACACAGTTCGCAATCCTTTCGCAAGCTCTTTTCGTGCTTTCACTGTAGCCTGTATTTTTGCGAAACTTTCGAGTGCGCAAGGAACGAATGTCGCGACTATTGAAATTCGCCGTTCACTGTGTTAGTGAATTTATTCGTTTTACATGAAGCAGAAATAGCCCCTGAGCAAAAAAAATTGTCGGACTATTACGCGGCTAATTATATTCCCTCCATGTGCTAACTGTCTATCGCACTCTAGTTTAGGATAATTATAACGTGTGACTTGGCATTCGATCCTATGGTTATTTATTTCATGTGAAATAAGCTAGGTCCACCAAATTTCATTTTTTCAACCTTTTTAGGGCTCACCCCTTTAGGGGGTAGGTGCGAATGAGCCTGATTTTAGACAATGTTATTTCTATAAAATTAATGTTTAACATAAATATTATCGTACACATTTCATAGACCATGGCGTTTAGAGCCAAAAATTGCTGAGTAATAATTTTATTGTGAAACATATTTAAAATTTAGCTAAAAAGAAAATGAAAATTTGGATGCAACGCTACTCGGGCAAAATGAAATTTACAGAAAAGAAATTAGAAATGCATTGAATCCAGACAGTTTTAATGTCCGAACGGCCTAATGTCTTAATATACGTGTTCGGATACTCTGGTACGTTCACGTTATACATATAAGAATATTTTATATCAACGTTTTATGATCTTATAAGTTTCTAAGAAAACATACCCTTAGAGTGAGATCGTTGCCGTTTTTTAACATTCCTATTGTTTTGGCTTTACCGCTTGTTTCATCCACATCAGGTGTGACGAATTACCGACAGGTCATACCTGCTCTATTGTAATCAATATTGTCCATAGATCGCGCAAATATCGCTTTTTCCCCCTCCATTCGCTGCGGTGCCATATTCCTGGGAAGATATCCTGGCTCGTCCTTTTTGACCGGCAACCGTCTTAGGAGACACGTGTGTCAATTCGACGAGCCAGGTATTTATCCATTCGCGCCACCGTTATATACATTTTATCGAAATTTAATTTTATTATCGGATTTTAATCAATTACCAGGGACCAGGAATTTCGTGATTGTATAACACAATAATTAAGTCCGCCAAAATCGCTCGAGATGAAGATATTTCGTTTTTGGTATGCACGAAAGGACAGAAAGTAAGAGTGAATTATTCTCACAAGGAGATCCACGTGTGCTGCGAACCAGGAATTTTAACCATTGACAACCGCCACGTGGGAGCCCTTACATGAACAATCAAGAATTCAGATAAGCGTTTTATTTATATTTATTATTATATTTATTATATACACGATATGGGTTAGTGCGATTCCCGTTTATCATAGCATCTTTCTTGGGCATCTTTATCAATATTTTTTACACAACCGGACCAACTGTTCTTGAAGTTCGCGTTTTCGAATTTCGAATCCTCTTCGGATCCTTCATCGTTACTGATAACATTTCCATTTTATTCCAATTCTTGTTTAATGTCGCCGAGCCATTCTGTAACACGAAATTTTTACCCTTATTGCCAATATATACTAATTCGCCAAAAAGTGATCATCGCACCTTGGTTGTTTGTAGTGAATAGTTTAATTGATTTATTAATTTATATTTCACAAGGAATCGCATCTTTGATATTTTTTTTTATTTTCAACGATAAAATTGTTAGTAGTTTTCGGTTTCAATGCGTTATCCAATTTCTCAGATATCTCTATACCCGTACTTGAGAATTCTTCGATACGACCATATCGCTGCCCGGCTTAAACGCGTCCTTTTTTCTTTCCGTAATAGATTCTATTATCAGATCCTGCGATACTAGTGGCGGTCTACCACGTCCAGGTGCGATATTTTCCTTATTTTCCATATTCATAATGAAAATATATTTGCTATCGTCTCACGTACCCAAAAAGTGATTTCTGAAAAAAAAATGAAATAAATGTAAAACACCTGATAACATACGCCCCATGATTCCGTCATTATACTTCCTATTCTATAGTTATCAGGGAGAATGTACCAATTGATTGAACGACCAGTGAATCTTTTAATATTTACAAGAATCAATGATGACAGAGTATATAAAAATATTGTCAAAATTGTACATTGCCCTGTTCAAAAATTTCACGCACACAATCACAGTCAAGCACAATTTGACGACCGACCTTCATAAGCAGATTAATAGACTGTTGTTTTTGTAATGCCTCCTGTCCCAGACCCACTGATTTTTAAGTGAATAGTTGACAAGTGTTATTTTAAGTGAATATTAACAAGTGATATTACATATGTTTTTTTTTTGGAATCGGTTGAGTTTAATTTTTATTTTTGGAAATTTTAGCCAATTACAGAAAGTGTTACTGCTTGCAGCAAGTTCGAAAAGTATTGGAAACAAATACATATAATCACATATGAATATTTAATCACATACATAAAGAATATACAATGTATTTAAGTGCAGACAGTTAATTAACTAGGATGTTCGAAAATATATTGCTAAACCTAGATTTACTTTGTGATTTTCGGGCACAACTTCTGATTTGGACTTGAAATCGTCATGTAGCATCCATATGCCCGTAATCCTAATCCACGCTGCTGTGTAATGGCCAGGTGGTTCAACCTTCTTACTACTGTCTACATTCCTTCGTGTTCCAGTTGTAGGCCGAAGAATGAAATCAACGATTCCTTTCAGTTGAAACGGTTTTACCTCCCTTAGGATCCAATATCAGCTTCGGGATTTCGTTTAATTGTATCCAGCAATCCGTTGTGTTTAAATCGAGAAACTCAAGATTTATAAAACCACCTGTCGTGTATAAACATAAAATTATTAGTTTATCGGCAAGAAATATTTAAATTGAATATATTGCGAAGAAACAATACTATCTTACCAATCTCAAAAGTTGTTGTTGTTACGTTTCTAGCTTTACATATATAACACGACGTTTTCCCTCTTATTATTACGTGATCCCTGATGATGTGCTCGAATGTTCCATCTCTCAGAACTCTTTGGGGTACACTTAACGTGGACATGACTTTTTTCCTCTCATGTTTGCAATCATTGCATATGGATGTCTCAGTGAAAGAGGGAAAAGAGAGCCTTTCAATATCGTGTTTGCAAGTTGAGCTACATTAGCATTGCAATCCATGGTAACGTGTTTTTGTTCTTTTATAGATTCATGCATTGGCAGCCACCATTCGAAGAGTATTTCTGCCCTTTTTTTTTGTATGCGTGAGCTGTTACCCCATGTTCGAAAATATGAGACACCAATTTGCTCAATTTATTATCAAATTTTATGAATTTTTCGTTAAATTCATCATGATCGTAAAGAATTCCGAGTAACATATTGGCTGCCAACTTTTATGCTCTGAAAGTTGAATTTAAGGTTATTATTCGGGTTATCATTTAAGGTAAACGTTCCAGTGGTCGGACATTTAGGAACGAGGCTGATTTTGGACAATGCTATTTCTATAAAATTAATGTTTAACATAAATATTATTGTATACATTTCATAGACCAAGATGTTTGGAGCAAAAAATTGCTAAGTAATAATTTTATTGTGAAAAATAGTTGAAATTTAGCTAAAAAGAAAATGAAAATTTGGATGCAATACTACTCGGACAAAGTGAAATTTACATTAGAAATACATTGAATCCGGACAGTTTTAGTATCCGAACGTTTTATGATATTATAAGTTTCTAAGAAAACGTACCCTTAGAGTGAGATCGTTGCCGTTTTTTAACGTTGCTATTGTTTTGGCATTACCGCTTGTTTCATCCTCATCAAGTGAATCGGTGATTTCATCCACATCAGGTGAATCAGTGATTTTATCCACATCAGGTGAATCAGTGATTGCATTATTACTCTTATTTTCAGACTCGCCAATCACCTCTTCGTCGATAATTGGAGTATCTATGGGCATAAAATTTTTATAAAAACAAGTACTTGCAGTTGGTAATACATGATATTATATCACGGACCATCGATCTTTGCATCAAGTTCTTCTGCGCTCGTTTTTCCTGTAGGCTCCCGCAGATATCTTTTGGTGCATTCACCGTTTCCTGGCAGTAGTTCACATTCAGCTTGAATAACGTCATCGCTGTCGTCAATTTCTCGACCATTTATCCATTGAATGTGTAAAGTCGATTGACATTTACACGTGCCTAAAATCTTGCCAGACGACCCATCTTTACTTATCTTCGGACATTTAAATTTAAAACAGCACTCTGTCCGTTTTGTATCCCACAAGGCTCGTAGGATACAATCCTGCCATAAGCCTGGCTTCAGGCCAGTGTAAATTCTCGCGTATTCCTTTTTCCGATTCAATTCAATTCGTTTTTCAGTTTTTTCCACCTGCCATATTCACTGGATCGGCTACCCAAAAAGTGATTCCTGAAAAAATGAAGTAAATGTAAAACGACGCCTCATAAGAACTGTCAAAAAACGACATTAAACTCATGGACCGACTGCAGATGTAACGTGGCGTCAGGACGACACGTTACAAAGCCCCGCACCTCCGCGCGGTGCCTCCAGCATCCATCTCCAACGATTTCGTTGGTCCATGGCTCGGGAGGAGGGAACGGGGGAAAATAGTGGACCGACGGCGGAGACACGGGGCCCTTTTGGGTTAACAGCCCGCACCCAAGGGGTGACCAACCGCCGGGACGCACTGCCAGTATCCCGTGAACTTTGACCGGCTACGGTTTTGCGGGTCCGCGGGGAGGACGCCGGAGAGGAGGTTTGTTTTGATTTTTGACCTACCGCGAAGAGCGGTAGGCTGAGAGAAGTGTGTGCCGCGGGAAGTTAAAAGAATGTGAATAATTTGATATAGAAGATTTACGATAATCGATGATGACCGAAAGTATATAAAAATATTGTTTTACGTACTTACGGAAAAATAATGATAGAACAAAAATCAGCCTTGCTGTCTATTGCTGTTGTTTTTATCGTTGCTTTATTCTTTCTGTCTTATTCTTGTTGCTTTATAATTTTCCTTGATATAATTTTATTTTTCTTTGTCTTATTTGAAAAACGTTTTATTAATTCGAATAAACGCTAGAAGTTCACTGACTAACGAACAATTTCGAATGAGAGACGGAAGGTCTTCTTCTCCTTCACTCTTAGGCCCAAATGTACAGCGCGTTTCTACACACACCCGTAGACGCACACGGACCAGTGGCTTTGGGTGTCTGTGTATGAGACGTTAGGCGTCCATAAGACCCAAAACAAACTCAACACGGTTGCAAACTGTGGGCTAATACAGTAACAAGGTCGATACGGATATTCATGGATTGAGAAATATTTACCTGTGTTTATACTTGTGTTGGGAGTTGTTCTTTGGGGCCTTGAGGTGTAGCCGAAAAATCGAAAAGATTTGAAAATTGAAATTTATAGCATGATATATTTTTATAATGTACAAGGAACAGTTTCCAAAGCAATTGACCTTGAAAAGCATAAGAAAAGTATATAAGGGGGTACTTTTTTCAGAAGGGCTGGTCCGATTTAATGGGGACCAGGCGCATTCGACGATGCCTCCAGCATCCATCTCCAACGATTTCGTAGATCCGCGGCTCGGGAGGAGGGAACGGGGGAAAATAGTGGACCGGCGGCGGAGGCACGGGGCCCTTTTGGGTTAAGAGCCCGCGTGCAAGGGGTGCCCAACCGCCGGGACGCACTGCCAGTATCCCGTGACCTTTGACCGGCTACGGTTTGCGGGTCCGCGGGGAGGACGCTGAAGAGGAGGATTTTTTGATTTTTGACCTACCGCGAAGAGCGGTAGGCCGCGTATCTCGTTTCCGGCAGTTAATTATTTTTGGTTGGAAACAGCGGATTTAAAAAAAAATAGAACGGGTCTAAGCATTCGAAGAGTTTGAAATGGGACGCGAAGCTCGTATAACCAAAAAAAAAGTCGTACAGTGACGACGGACGTACAATGAAGGTCTTTTCGAGTATTTCAGGCAGAAACTTCACTTTTCGAATAATGAAAAAGCAAAAAAGGAGAGAAAAAAATATGTCTGTGTATTTTCTCTCCGAAGGCTTGCCATTTAACCCAGAAACTGTAGGGTGAGTTTTCACCACTGTGCCTTCGTCGTGCCAGGCATGTATACATATAGGGCATGTAGTCTGTACGTATATACATACTTCTGTGTACATACACATTGGACACGGCCTCCCAGACTCCCTAGGGACCCATGATAATCGTTATCGAAATGACGCACCGTGCTTCACTGTCGTTGGCAGCCCTTGTCGCCCATTTGCCACGTTGCTGCCTTCAGCCAAGTTTTCACGGACTTTTATGCCTCCTTCATTTTTCACTTGAAAACTTTCCTTGCCGCGCAAAATTCGGCACGCTTCATTGAACGAAATTTATTTTCATTTTACAGACGAAATTTCGGTGTCTTTTAAGGTAGATGCTGATAATATAGAGAAAAAAGAAAGTGTGTCTACGAGTAAAAGCGGAGGTGTCTATGCAATTGAGAACAATCTTTAAAGTAATTCTTGATTCGCTAAGACTTTCATAGAGACGCGCTTGTATAGGTATGTAAATTGTCTGACGATTTCCACGGTATGTTTTTCTTATTTTTTTTTTTTTCTTTTTCTTTCTTCTCTTCAATCCGACGACCTTAACCACTAGTGTTTTCTCATGATTGTTAGTCAAGCGCGCGCGCGGCCTAGATCGCGCCAGCCAGTCTTCCCAGAGGAATTAAATATATTAACGAAACGCTTTGCCACAAATTTACGAGAATTTAACGATATAGCTTGCTTTACTTGAGTTTGTTAATGCTTCGACACCCGGTATAAATAAGACCTGCCGTATATGATTCAAGTGTGATGGACGGTCGTTCGTGGCTCCATAATACGCGCCGTGCTATATATGTATAATGTCTGATACATGCATCCCACACACATGCTCTACCTATTCACACACATGCTGCAGAGACTAGCCTCTGAATGCACCGGAGTTATCCAACTGAAATGCACTGTAGTCAGATTTGACAATCAGTACGATATCATTTTAACTAACCACCGACTTGTAAGATAACAATGAAAAAAAATCCGCGTTGAGTTTTCTCTTATGCTTATTTGACAGACTGAAAATTCGATCGAGCCAAGTCTGTCAGTAATTTTCCAATTTTCTATACCAGTCCTGAGTGCGAGAGAGACACACTTATGGGGACTTTGGTATGAAAAATAAAATTTTTTCGAACTCCTAATTACAGGCCTTTTAAAGTTTAATCACGTATCTGAAAATTCTAAAAAAAATTTGTAATGAAAACATTTTCAGAATTCCATGTCCAATCCCACTGATAGTCTTCGATCATATCGAATACAAAACTTCCACATGTATTTATAGAGATGAGCGAAATAATAACAATTAAACATATGATTCACGACTGATGTCTTTACTGCTCGTGCGTTTCTACGCATGCGCACGTGGCGCATAATCATATTACATATGTGTATAATGAACGGCGTCGATTTTCAGGCGTCTACGTCAAACAGTACGCGCGTCGATTTAAAAATAGTGCAATACCATAATATAAGTGATAACCGGTGTCGGCATTAGTCATACGTATTTACGGCGTCTTATCATATATGTACGTTATCGACGGTAGCTTTCGTGAGTGATCGTAAGTGGGATATAAGATAGGATAAAAGGATTATAAGTGGCATAAATGATAATAATGCACATGACAATGTCACAAATTAAATTGAGTCCAAGAGATTTTTTTTACATAAATTTTGCATTTTATATAATTAACAAAAAAATATTGGAGTTCACAACAGACACCCTGTACATGCTATTGACATGATTTTGAATAACGAGTGGGTGCACACGCACGCTAGGAAATTCCTTTAAGGCTTCTCCTCGCCTACCTCAATGCTTTTACGCTTGCACGTTCTATTCCGTCCTACGTATCTTTTTCTCTCTCTCTTCCTCTTATCTCTCCCATACCGTATCCCGTGTAACCTAAAGCGTACAGACTATAGTCTTCCACAGTGTCATTCACGGCGTTATAAATCACAGCATCACTCGAGAGTCGCGCTTCGTCGAGATGTCAGCTCCCTCCTGTAATTATATACTCGTCGTTTTCACCTGTGCAATTATACCTTTGGCACACGTTTCCTCTAGAGGGATCAGGAAAGACATTATTTTCGCGACATAAATCCCTTTAAAATTGTCTGCCTCTCTCTTTCTCTTTCTTTTTGGTACGGAGTGACGATCTGGACCTTTCGACAGTGTGACGTAAGCATGTCCCAGGTATTCCCTTTACCACTTGCACGAGATACGTGTGTTGGGCGCGATTAACAAAAAATATTGCACCCTTTATCGATACGACAAGACCCGAGCAACAACATTCCTTATCTAAAACATTAAAATCGACCGGCTGCTCTCGCCCAGAATCCAGAATAACCAGAATCCAGGCTCTGTGCCTGATCTTATCGTATCTCACTCCCCTTAGGTCCGTCGGGATAAGGCAGTTATTATTTTCGTTGTACTTTGGGCTTTTTTCTTTTTCGTATCCACGGGATTTCACCTGTCTAAAGTAATCGAGAGCCAAAAATTTAAAGCTACGTAATCATACGGAAACCTTCATCCGACCTTCTTCTGAACATTGACCGTTCCTATCCGACCAGACAGCATTCCACTGCCCACGTCGACTTCTTTCACGTTCTTTTATATTTTTATTTATCCTCGATCTCGTCTTCCTGAAAACATCCACCGCGTCTATACATATATATATATATATATCGCGTCGTCCCATCACCAATAACCGTCCTCTGGACTCTTCGTCTAGCTTTGAGCATTGTTCTATAGGATCCTTTCAGATACTCTATTGATACATGTGAATCGGACTCTGTCGGGCAGTGCCACATTCCCGAACGGTCTAACGCTAACGGGCTGTTCATTAATATCAAGATGACGCGAGACGCCTATTGACCCATTGGATTCAGGCATTCAACATCCTCGTGGACGAGTATATACATATATGGTTTTGATCGACTCTGATTATATTAAAAGCTCTCTCTGATATAAAGGTTTAGTTTCTGCGCTGACTGTACCTACTACTATCCCAGGAAGAGTCGTTACAAGAATAGCGTAAGGGGATAATGGACTTGTTAGGGGTCGTAGATCTCTATATCATAATCCACATAGATCAGAGCCCTTTTATGTACACTGAACGTGGACTTATGTGCCGACACACATTATATAGTCGATAACGTATATAAATAAGTCCAGAGAACGGAGGCGTCGCTAATAATTTTTCTCAAGTTGTTTCGTCTTTATGCCTTTCCTTAGAGATTTTACATTGGACCATCTATCGCTCGATTTTCGCTTGACTGGCTTTTCTTATTTGGCTGTTATCGAACAAAAGCGAGCAATGCTTTGCCACGACGAAACTACGAGATAACGCCCGAGTCTCGTTAAGACGCTCTAATCGTCTTGAAATGATAAGATTTCACTCCTCTGGAGATACCATTGTTACGCGATGATCTCATTTCTGTGAATGATAACGTCAAACGGAAAAGGATTTGATTACTTTGATGTACGTATGATTGATCTTTACCTGGATGGATCCTGTGTTACTGGTACATATAGGTACATATATAGTTATGGGAGGTTACGTAAAAATGGGAGGAAACAGTGACATTTGTCTTATGTAACTTGGCGTTGATTCTGAACTTTTTTTTATTCTTTCAAATAATCAATTAATTGATGATCGTGTTTATCGAGATCAATAATCAATATAGTACTTTACTCAATCGCAAGGACGTTTCTTGGCATCCACCAGTTCCCTCGAGAATGTCGTTATGAAAGTCGTAACCCGGGTGGTGCGTTCTTAAACGGTATATAAAACGGTGATCGAACTTATCAGTCGATACGAAAACATGGATTACAGATATAGATAAGAGATCTATATTGGAGAGTCAAAAACAAAATTATCTTGCGCAGTCGTTGCGGGGATTATGCATTGGGGGAAGAGGAAATTTTTTATATTTTATTTTGACTTTGATAAATTGTACTGTTCGATCTAACCACTCGAGCTGTTCGCATTATAATGATACTGCGGAGATTCAGAGGCAAATGGTAATGAATTTCAAAATGGATGATCGCGTGACACGTGGTTACGTTCCAGGTCAGCATTTATTCCTGCAGGTACATATGTACGTAGCTTGTATGCCGAAGGGACGTCGGGACAGGTATATATATATATACATATAGGTACCACATTCCACGGATTGGATTTGTAATGGCTTCGCAAATTGGGCCAATCGATGATCGCCAGCCCATAATCCAATAAACGCGTTCCAGTAGCTCACTGCTGAAAATGACTTTCATCGCGATTCCATGTGTTTCCCATACGGGAACACGTATGTGCTTAATTTATAGTTGGACGTTTCGTGGTATGTGAGATACTTGTTCCGATGGCGCGGTTGGAGCGTCGACAAGCAGGTCACTGGAATGATCTCAAAACCGTTAGTTCAGGTCCTGAAGACGATGACCTCCGACCCTCGTGCATTGCGTTCATTTCCTTCTCTTCCTCTTTCAGGTCAGCTGGGTTCACTGTCTTAGGATAAGATGTCACATCACAGCGACGACAATATGCTCATAGCTACGACGGACTCCTTCTGGGAGCCTGGCAATTACAAACGCACCACCAAGAGGATCGAGGACGGTCACAAGCTCTGCGACAGTCTGATCGCCCTGGTCCAGGAACGCGCCGAGATCGAGAAGAGCTACGCCAAGGCCCTGAAGAGCTGGTCCAAGAATTGGAACGACAAGATCGAAAAGGGACCCGAGTACGGGACCACCGAGGCTGCCTGGAAAGGAGTCCTGGTTGAGTCCGACAGACTCTGCGACCTCCACCTCAGGGTCAAGGAGAATCTGTGCAACGATATAATACAGCAGGTCAAGACGTGGCAGAAGGACACTTATCACAAGGTATTTATTTAATTGTTCTTTTTTTTATTATCATTGTACATTGTCTCTGCACGTGACGCATTGTTGTCGTCACGACTGTCATGAGCATCGCTTCGCTCTGAAACGAATTCGCATTTCTCATTTTGTTCTTCTTCTTCTTCTTCTTCGGTCTCTCCAGTCCATGATGACTCTGAAGGAACGCAAGGAGATGGAGGACTCGTTCAAGAAGGCTCAGAAACCCTGGGCGAAGCTTCTTCAGAAGGTCGAGAAGGCAAAGTCCGAGTATCACAACAGCTGCAAGACGGAGAGAACGGCGGCGAATATGGAGCGAAACGCATCTGCGGACAGTTCGCTCTCACCTGATCAGGTACTTCGATTTTTGTTTTCGTACAGCAGCTAGAAATCTTTATTTTTCTCACTATTATCACGTGTGATCATTCTATCCTCATTAATACAATAGTCATTCCATTGACACACTTGTACGAGCTTTCAAACTTTTTCTCATTCACGCGATAACGGCCGTCGTCGTACAAGGTTTCACGCGAATTAACGAAATGGAAGAAAATATTTTTTTTTTTATTTTAAGAAAAAGTTTGAAAATTAAAAATTGACTGTCCAAACGAACTGCAGCAGCGGTGCTGACTAACGACTCTTTCGGTACAAGATAACTGCATCTGTTGACGCATTTTCTGTTTCCCCATTACGGTAGATCAGACAATTCTTCTTCTTTAGCAACGATTCTTTTCAGATGGCCCGAGGCTCTGAAAACGTATGTCACTGCATACACCAATGTGTTTTGCCAAAAATTTTGCATGGTTGGCTTTTTGTCTGTTTGTTGTGTACTATATCCCCCCTCTATTATTGTCTTTACGAGTTACTCATTTCGTATGGCTCTGCGTTGACTGTTGCGCAAGAGCTTCTTGAACCTTTTATAAAAGACTATTGACAATACTCACGTACTCGACCAGGGCTGCGTCCCGTCGCTACTATTTCGTCTTTTATGTCGCCGATAGCCTTTCTTATCGCCTCAACACGACGTTCCCGTTAGATTATCAATCACACATCGACATCTTTCCATCGATCGTGGAATATTCTTGATGCGAATCGGGTCCCTACCTAAAGCCACTGTAACGACGTTTCTAGATGACAAAATGTGGATGTGGTGCATGGGGCCTCAGAGTGCGAAAGTCCCTTAGGAATTCTAAGATAGGAGACGTTGAGCTTGTATGTATAATAATGTTGCATGTGGCATGTTTTAATCATTTTTATTTGTTTTTTTGTCTCTCCGTTACAGAAAGCTCTCTTGGTAAGCATTACTTAGCGGAATTTTTTTTAAAGCCCTTTTCCCACGTAAAACGCTTTCATTTTTGAATCGTTATTGAGTAGATTTTTTTTCAACAATACTTTCATAATTGTACTTTTTTAGTATAAACGTCGTCTGTCGCAGATAGATGACAAAATTTTGAAAGACGCACGCTTTTTGGTAATATCGTGTAGAATTTTTTTTCGACTTTGGTATTCATGATTACAAAGTTAACATCTCGTGTGATGGCATCTCAGAATAAAGCTATAGTTCCTTTTGCATCCAGCAGAGTTCCATAGGTCCTGATAGTTTTTAACAATAGTTTTGGTCATTCGGCTAAAATAAACTGTAATGAATTTGATAGAATTTCAGATGTGGGATTTTGGACGGAAAGTTAGCATCTGATTTTTATGAATGTCGTTTTTTTAGCTAAATGCCAAGAACTATTGTTAAAAACCGTCAGGGACTATGGAACTCTGCTGGATTGATGAAAGTGAACTGTAGTTTTATTCTGGGATGCCACCGCATGAGATCTTAACTTCACAATAATTTGGTAATCTTAGCGCACTGGATTTGAAAGTTTTTGGAAGTGTTAGATTTTTTTATTTTTTATTTATTTATTATTGCTTGAGGGTGAAGACACGTGGATCAAAGATAATATAAATTTTTGGGACGAATGAAAGTGCAAAAGCCATTATACTTTTCGGCCTGATCTTTCTCTTGAATTTGAATGTCGCTCACTTGCGATGAAGCTCAAAAGCTGATTAGGGATGCCTCTGTCGATCAGGTGAAGAAGATGCAGGACAGAGTGCAGAAGACGAAGGAAGAGGTCCAGAAGGCCAAGGAAAAGTACGAGGCTGCCCTTCAGGAGATCAATCAGTACAATCCAAAGTACATGGAGGACATGACCCAGGTCTTTGAGAAGTGTCAGGAAATGGAGGCGCAGCGATTACAGTTCTTCAAAGACGTTCTATTTGGCATTCACAAGTGCCTAAACATATCACAGGATCCAGTGTGAGTATTACTTCTTCGTCACTTGAGACCCTGAGGAAATTGATTTTCTCATTTTCTCCATACCGACCTTCATCATCGAGTGTCAACTGTCATTAAAACGATCATCTTCATTTTCAGGCTGCCACAAATATACGAAGAGTTCTACCACACAATAAACAATGCGGATCACGAGAAGGACTTGAAGTGGTGGTCGAACAACCATGGCGTGAACATGGCCATGAATTGGCCCCAATTTGAGGTAAATATGCGCGCTTGAAGTATCATCGCAATGAAGTTGGCCATTATGCAGCGCATGTAACAGACACCCTTTGCTCATGGTTGGATTTTTCGATAATCGATAGAACAAAGGAACAAGCGACAAGGAAGAAAAAGAATCTGTAGCGCGTTCCATCCACTTGTCTCTCGTTTCCTGTTATTCTTAAAGATTGTTTTTTTTTTTTAATAATAATTGAAACCCACCTGCCCTGTAACCTTTCAATATACTTAGAGAAATCAGACTCGCTGTGAAGGTTCTTCACCTATGCAGGGTGCACCTTCCTTAGAGTAATTGATTTAGTCATCCCCTCAGTATCTCTTTTTTTTTCCTTTCTTTTTTTTGGAATGCCTGCATGTTATTGTGTGGGTGTTGCTATTTTATGCAGGATTACACAGAGGAATTCCGCGAGATCACCAAGGGCTCCAAATCCAAGGAGGCTCTGCCAGCCGGATCGATCACTCTCATCAATCAGCGTCCTGTTGGCGAGGATCTGCATGTAATGATGTTTTCGTTTATATTTACTCGATACTTTTATTTTCTCTCTCTCTCTCTCTCTCTCTCTCTCTTTTTCTTCTTCTCTCTTCTCTCCAACTCAAGAACCACGCAGAAGGGTCAGATCGAACGCGCGCGTACACGGAAAACGCACAGTTTTTTTTTTACCTTATTTGCTGACCCTAGCTTTCGCGACCGTCGCAATATTTTATTTTTGATGCAACTAACTCATGTGGAATATATGTGTTTAGCGCTAGAATTTCATTAAGTCTGTTATTCTTGCTTGAATCATGAAACGAGTCCCGTTAAGGTACCATTTGTTGAATTTGTCACACGGGAATTTATGTAGAGACAGAATAATATGATATCTATTTATTTAAAATCATGTGTAACAGTACCATATAATATTGTCGACAAAAATTTACATTGAATGCGCATCTTGTAGCATGTTGCTATATACACAATTTTTTTATTCAATACGCGTCCAAGTTGCACGAACACAATAATTTCATAATATTAAAAATGTACAAAGAGTAGCTTAAAATTCTTATAACCTACACTGCATCGTTCTTTTCCTCTGCACGTAGCACTCTTTAAATAGCAACAACGATGGATCCCACTAATTAAGGTCTCCCTAATCTATTTAGGAATTTCCACCTGTAAATCACAAGGTGAAGGCAAAACCCAGCGCCCGTGTAATATCGAACGACGGGAATCACGGCGACGCAAAAACCGACACGATCAGTTCGAGCAAGCAAACCTTGGAGAAGAATAACCACGAAGCCAGCACGGTGAACAGGACTGCGACCATCACGTGAGTCTCGAATCGATCAATTAACCTGAGTGGCTCATCTCCTGTAAATAATCAGTTAATTCCTTATCGTCCCCGTTACGCAGGAACGGCAACGGTGCGAAGCAGGAATCGAATCCCTTCGAGGAGGAGGAATGGGACGAGGATGCCGGCGAACCTCTTGTCGATAATGGAGAACCAGGTGTTCCTGTTAGGGCACTTTACGATTACGAGGGCGCTGAGGCTGACGAGTTGAGCTTCAAGCAGGGTAAGATTTTTTTTTTAAATGTATCGTTAGTGCATGAGAAAAAGGTGTATTGGGCAGAAGGGAACCGGTTTATCATTTTAGGTGATATCTTCGAGAAATTGGAGGACGAGGACGAGCAAGGCTGGTGCAAAGGAAGAAAAGACGGAAGAGTAGGTCTCTATCCGGCGAACTATGTGGACCTGGTGTCGCAGTAAACATTGACGCGTTGTCGTGCGTTTCGGTTGAAAACAAAAATTTGAAGAAAAAAAAAAGCCAAATTTATTATCAACTCTTCGGGAAGAAAGAGCCTCGCTCTTCCGGACTCTTTTTCAGCAGATTCACAGAGACACCCGTCATGACAGCCACCTTATTAAAACTTGGTGCCGACTGTGAACCGAATAGGGCGAATCCTTGTAATAGGCTGGAGAACTTTTTCCGATAAGGTTATCTTTCTCTTTCTCTCGAAAGAGACAGTGGCGGAGGAAACCCTTTTTCAGTATGCGTGAATGACGATGAGAGGATGATAGTGTTTCCGGTTGTTGTTACCCGGTGGCAAAAAAGGTCGAAGAAAGTGCGCGTTGTAAATTGTACGACCGAGCGAAAGATACAAAGAATAATATTTTCCCTTCCCTTTCCTCTTTCTCAGTTATTTCTTTCGTTTCTTTTTTCTTTTTGTATTTTTACTTTTCCCGACTGACGACGAGTCAACGAAATTCCAAAATATTTTCACGATTCGCCGTCCCCATCCTTGTTTCCGCGTCTTCTGATACTTTATAATCGTAATGTATCTACGGGACGTCTTAAAATAAATTGTTGTATGCTTTAACGCATACCTTTCTCTTTACGCTTAGGACGCACTTACGAATCGATGAGTATTTTTAGGACGGCTAGGTTAGCGGTTAAATTCATCGATTTAATGTAGAAAACTCCGGGATAAGAGAAGTACGCGAAGAGAGTAAATAACGTGTGGAGGAGGAACACGCTGTTAAGGCCAATTTTAGATTTTGAAAAAGGGGCCTGTACAGTCCTTGCGTTACTGTAACTCGTCATTGTTATTGTTAAGAATTTCCATCACCCGCTCCCCCTCTCTGCACACATCCACTTTTCGTTTTTTTTTTTTTTTGATTTTTTTCCTTTCGGCCAGATACGACAAGGGTTATATTTAATTTATTTGTTATCAAAGAGAAGTACTATCGCAATCTAAAGTCTATCTAAGTGGTGTCATTGTACATAAGATTACTGTCGAACGGCGTAGCAATTATACAGCGAGCTAATTACTGTCGTTTAAACGAAAAGCGTAGAATTCTGATTGAACGAAGTATATTATATTCATAAGAAACAAAAAAAAACCAAGATCAATCGGAATGCCAATCCGTATATGGAGAAGTGAATGTGTCGAAAGAAAAAAAAAAAAAAAAAAAAAATTGGGACCCAAACGAAGAAAAGAATGAAAAATATATAGCGAAACGCCAAATCTCCAATTATCTAAACGCATTTCTAATGGCCAGATGATTTTTTGTCATTCTTGGCCTTAAATATATATATATACGTATATAAGAGCGTTACGGAATTCTTTCATTGTTCCAGTGTATATAGTTTCGTTTTTCACGCGAGGTCGTTATAATTTTGCTCAGCGAGATGAAAAGGGAGGAGAGAACAAGCGTATGAGGGAGCGTCGCGACGCGATGCCATCCTTATGTCAATGCGAGACGTCGAACAAACATTAATTCCAGTAGCGTCACGATCCTCAGCTGTATCCTTTAGAAGACTATTATATTATTTCAGTCTTAAATTAACGTCGCTCATTAAATTACGTCGAGAGACTCGCGTGAATTATATAGTTTATCCGAAAGAATTTTCCTACTGCTAACGGTTATACTCGAAGAAAAAAAGATGATTCGCTGTATTAAAAAAAAAAAAAGAAAAAAAAAAAGAATCGTTGCAACTTGTCGCGAGCACGCGAATTTGGAATGTATCACGCTGGAATTTTCAATGCGGCCGCGAAATTGTTCATTGGCTGTACAAGTTTTTTGGAAAAATTGCAAGATATAAAACAAGCCTTTCCTTCCGGATACGTTGACCGAATTATCCGGGCTTCTTACTTTTTCTTTTAATCCTCCGTTGTCTTTATCAACGGACTAATCGTCATTTGCCGCGTTTAATCGAGGACCAAAATGTAACCCGTAATACATCCGGATAATATGTATGTAGTTTTTTTTTTTTTTTTTTTTTTTGGATATCTGGCTTTCTGACAATTGCATTATTAATTCAATAATTTTACACGCAGAACTCTTCTGCTCCGTTCAGTTGATAACTGAAGCACCAAAGCGCCGTAGGTTTTCACAGTAATTGCGAAAGAGAAAATATTTAAAAAGAAATGAAACTAGAAGTTGCGCACAGGAGCCAAATATTAGTGGTACAAGAGGCGTGCGATTTTGCGAGAGCTAATGAAGAAAGATAATGGGAAGCAAGAAGAGGAAAAAGAGAGAAGTCGAAGTATATCGTGCAAATGCATTGCGCATCGCTGTTCACAATATTTATGTAAATAAAAAAAAAACAAAAAGTAAAGGAAGAAAAAGTAGCTAACGATAGAAATTTCGAATCAGATTTACGACTGATTTCTCCTTTTATTTTGTTAATTTTTTTCTTTTTTTTTTTTTTTAATCACTCCGTTATATCTCCAATTACTTATCGAAGAGAGGAAAATGAGCGAGGACACCAGAGAAGAAATTAATTTTCGCGAACGATAAGAAAAACAGACGAAAATGTACACGAATTCCATAAAGTTGTTATGTAGACTCTAGTTTGTGTAAAAAAAAATTTATTATTATGTATATCTAATAAATGACCTACGTAAAATATATTTTTGAAAACAGATTCTGTCTGGCTGAGAATCATTGTTCGTCAGTGACGCAGGTGAGTTTGGCTGCACGATTGTTGTCCAAAATTTTGAATACGAAACGATAGAACTCAATGTTTGCGTCCTAGTAAACTTTGTGTAACGGTAGTGAAGCAATAATGAAATTTTAGTTGTTTCAGTCCCAAGGTTTTTTTTTTTTTTATTGATACCTTTATAACATGACCCAGTCACTTTACACATGTGTAATGTATGACTAATTGAACAAACAATTACGGTGGTCATTATCAGCCCTAATTAACTAATTATATGTCTATCTATGCATATATACAAGACACTGGATGACGCTTAAAGATTACTTTAATATAAGTAAATACAAAGACAGCACTTTTGGTTTTGACTGCTGATAGTAACCAAATGTTTTCAAATGAAATTTTTGACTTATTTATAGAATTCTTACGTAAGAACGTCAGCGATTATAATATATATATTTACAGTTTGCATTAACCGTAGTATAAACATATGATGCTTCTACGTATGTAACGATTGAGACAATTTTTCTCAGAGTACTTGATTCTCGTGATATCGTGCACGTTAAATGTCCCAATTCGTACGTATATATATATAAACGTCTTTTCTTTCACCTACTTGGATTAAAAATTCCAACATAACAAAAACGCAGTGACAATTTAAAATTGTGGTATATAAAAAAAAACGCCGGAGATAATGAGTAAACGCGTAATTTGCAAAAGGAAAGAAAAGGATAAAACTGTCGAAAGCTAATTTATGCAGGCATAAAATGTAGATTCATGGAATAAGAGTCGCAATTAGTTCTTCGACGAAAACGAAATGACTTAATGGGATTCTACGTGTTTCTGCAGATCCTCCAGGGTTGAGAATGGTTTTTCGCAGAGGAAGCAGACATGAGCATTTCCGTTATGCACGTCGAGATGCTCCGAGAGTTCGTCCTCCCTGCTGAAGGCCTGATCGCAGATGACGCAGATGTAATCTTGATGAACATTTAATCCTCGTTTCTCCCACTCAGCTATAGCAGCCTCTTCCTCGTGCGCCTGCATGTGCATCACGAGTAACATCTCCGAGTCGAATTGTTCGGAGCACTGGGTGCACTTGTGCGAATTTTTACCCTCCTGCTTTTCCGGCTCGTTATTTATGCTTATCAGGTTAGGGTTATCATCCTCGTCATCGAAGAGGTGCTTCTCCACGTGACTCTCCAGGACTTCCTCGGATTCCAGAGTCTCTCCACAGATGGCGCACTGGTACTGCTCCTTCCCGGTGCTCTGCTCGTCCTCGCTAATGTCATCACAGTGCTTCTGCAGATGATCCTTGAGGACCTCCTCGTCAGTGAATATCTTGTCGCAGACGAAACACGTGTACGTCTGCTTCGACACCTTTACAACCGGCGCACTTTCTACAGTTTTTGTCTCCTGGGTGACGTGCACGTTGTTCTGCTGCGCGGTGGCGACTTCGGGAGCTTTTTTCGTGGCAGAGATGCGTTTAACATTCTCTAGCCGGAACTCTGACTCCTCGTGAGTCTCCAAGTGACGTACTAATAATTTTTCTGTGCGGAAAGTCGAGTTGCAGACATAACACTTGTGTGTCGCTGCTTTGTTGGACCGACACACGTGCACCCTTACGTATCGCGCCTCAACGATCTCGTGACACCTTTTGCAACGCATCATTCTGTGCTTGTTCTGCTTCGCAGGACTTGCCTCTATCTTGTGGGTCAGGACGTGGGCCTCTATTTCCTTCCAGGTGCCGAAGGAATCGCCGCACACACCGCATACGTGTCTGTCGCTAGCAGTCTCCGTGCTCTTGTCTTTGTCTGATCTTTTCTCAACTGTGGTTATAGGTTTCTTAGTCGTCGACAGCGTTTTCGATTGTGTCAAATCACCCTGATGTTTCTCACTCAGTGATCTGTCAGTGCGAGTCGCTGTAACATCCTCTTCTTTTATACGTTTCGTGGTGGCACCCTGCCTTGCCGATGCTGGACCGTAAGTCTTTCTGTTCTGTACTTTTATTCCAGATGCCTTTGATGTTGACGTCAACACTTTGTCCTCTGAAGGATAATCTTCCTCTGAATCCAGGAGTGTAGTATTAAAGTCGCAGTATCTAGCCGGAAGAACGCGTTGTCTTTTACCTAGTGGAACACTCGGTGGAGTCACTTTTCTACTTTTTGGTTTAGGTTTTTCCAATGCTTGGATATTATTAATTTGGTAATGTTTACTGGCTTTGGATACATCAAGACGCACCAGGAGCACCTTTGGCTGGAACATATCCGAACGTAGAGCAGCTTTCATGAGAGCTGACGAATATCCCTTGCTCTGTTGACTGCGTGCTTTTATGGTGGTTTTAGTAGGAGACGTAGTTCGTAATTTCGATGATTCAAAATTTTTCTTTATAGCCTTCTCCACTATGGTCTTTAGTTGCTGATCCAGAGTCTGGAAGGAATCTTTAGGTTTACTGTCTACCTTCTCGTTATGGGGTGAAGTTTTGTGTGTACCCAGCAATTTGTGCCTCATGTCATTTTCCACAAAGGCTGCGAGTTCTGCCTGAACTCGCTGCAAAGCTTCGACTTCAGTACCTTCCACTTCAATGTTCAAACATCTCTCTACAAATTTCTTTTCGTCCTGTACAGGTGACTTAGGATTGACTCTGCGCAATTGCACAGCATCAATGATGTCTGTATTACGTTCCTGACTGTTCTCATCTACGCTTAACCCAATTATGTCCTTCGAAGAATTGTTCAGGTGAGTCTTGTTCAGATAATGCGGTTCAGAGAGAACCAGCGTAGACGTAACGATATACGTTGCATCTCCAATTTTTAATTCGGAACGAACGGAATGAGGATTAAATGCACTGTCAGAATTTAACTCCGTATCAGGTTGTTCAGATTCAGTTGGTGCTGCTTCTGTATGCGGATTGGACAAAGAATTTTTATTCTCAGCAACGTCTCCTTCAGGGTTTGAGCCTTTGCTGTTCTTTACCACTTCATTATTTTTTTGTGTCTCTTTTGGTTTCTTGTTAATATCTTCAGCCTCCAAATTTTCTTCATTTCGCGAATTCTCACCGTTTCCAAACTTTTGAGAAAGTGTCTTCCTAGATTCTGACTCAGCACCAGTGAATTCAACGTCATTTTCTTCTTGCTTCATGTCGCTAATACTTGACATGTTTGATTCAAAGTTCTTGTGTGCCTTAGACAACCTCTTCTGTCGCTCGACTTCCTTTTCTGCATTGGTCTTTGCTCTGGCTTTTTGTACTGGTGATAGTTGCGTGTCATCCGATGCGATAGAATCTGTATCAGAAGCATTTTCACCTGTTGCTGCTAAAAGAGCTTTTTTTCGTGCGACCCAACGTTTTGTAGACGCTCTACGTCTGTCGGTTGTCCTACCTCGCTTTCCAGTAATAGATTTCACCTTCATTGCAACTAGAGTATGTTTTACTCGTGTCTGTCCTTCGTCTTGAACTTCTTCGTCCTTAACATCCTGCTGCTGACCCGAAGCATCGTCGGTCTGTCTAGAGGCATCCTTGGAAGCTGATTCATCCTCAGGAATGTACATTTCGTTCAATACAGTCTGATCTGTTACGCAGTCAACACTAGCAAACTCCAACGGTATTAAGGGAGGTATGTCAGACTTTGATTTCTTCTGAAAAGAAAATGATCAGTGATGTACAGGTTATTTAAAAAAAAAAAGAATAACTAAACATTAAAAAGTTCTTTATACCTTTTCAGGAGGTTCTGGCAAACTATCCTTACTACTTTGCTCCTCATCATGTTTTCTCTTGCACACCTACAAGTTAATAGAAATGAGTATCTAATTACTCTAATGTAGTCCATGAAGCGAAGTACTAACTGTAATGTCTGCAGTCTCTGGCAATACCAAAAGTTCAAGAAGCATCTCGTTGCTTCGAACGAACTGCTCCTTGAATTCACTCCACATTTCTAATTTGTAAAGACACACGTGGCAAATATTTTTCGGTAAATCCTCATCATCCTCGATCTAGAATAAATAAAGAAGAAGAGATAAAAATTATTTAAGTTCAATAAAGTCATGAGTTAATCAAATAATATAAACATACATCTACAGAAGTACACTTTGCCAAATCCTCTAACTGAGGTTGTATAGACTCTGCGAAAATATCGCTCATGCATCCTTGTTCAGATAGACATATTCGACACTTATCGTCCACGTGAAGTATTTTACGTTTCTTCGGCATATTTGCACTCATTTTCTAAAAAAACCGATCACAACTTTACGCGTAGCTAGATGAAAATTAGCCAGGCAACTGAAGTAGATCATGAATGAGTAGTGGCGGGTCCGAACATAATGGCTTGGGTATAACTTCGATATAAATCTTATTTCTTCTTGGTCGATACTCAGGCAACTTCATATAATCTTAAAAAAGCGTATTTTTCGTAAAAAATCACTTTCGATCAAGGAAGTATGACAAAGAAATATTAGATTCCACCATTTACATTTCATATTTACAATAAATATTTTACCCCATAGTCTTAGAAAATTGTACAGAATTATTGAATTTTCAGAATATATTTTTGGAAATGTCTGGAAATCCTCGTCCATCTTCATGCATTATATAGATGGAGCGCAGTCTTGTAAAACGCGCATGTAACTCCTCGGAAATCCGTATAAATTTTGTAGCGCTGTCAATCCTGACTTGTATACTAACTTTATTTTATGTAATTCACGTAAAAATTACAGTGATGAAGTCGGAGATGAAAGAAGTTACTGTTTAATACATTGTAACTGAGACACTGATAGCTTCTGAATACTGTGATTTTAGCGTGCGAATTTGTAATATAATTTTAGCAATCTCAGCAGCGCCACATAAGGTTGGTAACTAGGATACGAAGTATTGCATGCACATTTTACGGGGTCTGCGCATCACCAATATAATACATGAAAGTGGTCGAACACGATCAGGCGGTCATTGTAATTGTGGTCCTACTGAGTCCTACTGTTCTCATTTATCGACTATCAAGCGGCGCGGTGTGTAACTTTTGAGCGGCTTTTCTAGAAAATTCTGTTGAATTTATTCTGTCAACTAATATCAGGTGAAACAGTATTTCACAAAGTTTCCAAGTTAAAACACCTTACATTATCCTTGAGGAAAGTTACAGATAATTTTGTAGAATAGCTGACGCTTTTTCCTCTATAAAAGTGTAAGTAATTTTGCTAGGTTCTTTATTAAATGTTTTGCGTTTGTATTAGAATTTTCGCATGGTCATTTCCCTTACCCAAAGTGGGCTGGACAAGGCATTTCTAGAAGAGTCTCTGCAAATGTTTTCTTTCATTTTCATTTTGGAATATTAATAAAACTTTTAGTTTTCATAATGAAGAACAAAATTTTTAATTGATGTTGAAGTGCAGACTATGTATCATGTGATTTTTTTTTATAAAATTTTTTATGTTTTAATTAATTCTTTGCGTTTCTTTCAGAATGGCTGCTATTGATATCTCTCCTTCTAAGGATAATGGAGTTCTTAAAGAAATCATTAAGGAGGGTATAGGAGATGAAACACCAGCAGCAGGAAGTAAAGTCACTGTACATTATACTGGAACATTGTTGGATGGAACAAAGTTTGACTCCAGCAAAGACAGACACGAACCTTTTGAATTTGACTTGGGAAAAGGTAGTGTTATTAAAGCATGGGATATTGGAATTGCCACTATGAAAAAGGGAGAAGTTGCCATGCTAACTTGTGCTCCTGAATATGCTTATGGTCAAAGTGGCAGCCCACCAACTATTCCTCCGAATGCTACGCTTAAATTTGAGGTATATAATTTTATGTCTTTATGTTTTGGGATAAAATACATTACTAATGATTATCAACTCATGATTTACTTAGGTTGAAATGATCGATTGGAAAGGAGAGGATCTGAGCCCTAATAAAGATGGAAGCATCGAGAGATTCCAAATTATTCCTGGAAAAGGGTATGCAACGCCTAAAGATAGTGCATTGGTGAACGGTAAGTAGTAACTTCTTAAGCAAAATAGAGTATAGAATTGCAAATCATTTATTATTGACTAATAATAATTATTCTTTACAGTTCATTTGGTGGGGAAATACAATGATCAGGTCTTCGAAGAGAGAGAAGTTCAATTTCCTCTTGGAGAAGGTGAAGATGCAGGAATTATCGAAGGTGTGGAGAAGGCTTTGGAAAGCTTTAAAGGTGGCGAGAAATCGAGACTGAAAATAAAAAGCAAATATGCATTTAAAAAGACTGGAAAACCTGAATTCAACATTCCACCTGATGCGGATGTGGAGTACATTGTCGAATTGAAGAGCTTTGAAAAGGTAATGTATCTTTTACATCCAAAAAGAAATGATTTCACGTTTTCCTAACATTTTTATTGAAAGTTTCATTTTTTTTTATTTCTACAATTTAGGGTGTCGAATGCTGGTCCCTGGAAGCACCACAGAAAATTGAACAAGCGAAACTCTTCAAAGAAAAGGGCACAACATACTTCAAAGCCAACAAATACAATTTAGCTATTAAGATGTACAAGAAAGTCATCGAATTTCTGGATTACGACAGCAACTACGACGGCGATCTCAAAACGGAAAGAAACAATCTGCTCGTATCAGCGCATTTGAATCTCTCCTTGTGTTACCTGAAAACAGATCAAAACGTGGAGGCAAAGGACGCTTGTAACAAAGTATTAGAATTAAGTCCGAAAAATGAAAAGGCTCTCTTCAGACGCGGTCAAGCCTACCTGGCACTAGCATCACCGGATATTGCCATTAAGGACTTCGAGGAAGTCCTAAAAGTAGAATTGAAGAACACAGCGGCTGCCAAGCAAATAGCAGTTTGCAAGAGTCTCATTAAAAATCAACTGGCTAAAGAGAAGAAGCTGTACGCCAATATGTTCGATAAATTCGCACAAGAGGATAAACAGGTTTGTGAAAAGAAACAGGAACGAATCTAAAAATTGTATTTAGAAATTACTCGCGGTTCTGCACTTAAGGCAAAAGTGTCTTTGTAAATTAAATAAATTATGATATTCATTCGTCGGTGAATCTCGAGTGATTTTATACATGTCAGTCATTAAACAGAAAGCTTTCTCGTGCGATGCTGTCTTACATATGACCGTGAACTGGTAGTAATGTCGCAGAAGGAGGAGGAGAAGCTGCGGCAACAGCCGGACGTGATGCGTGGTGCTCTTGGAGAATGGGGCCAGGAAGAACGACCTGGGGGTAGAGATGCCACGGCCTTCGAGAAGGAAAATCCCAACATTCTTATGCTGAATGCGAACGGTACTGGTGAATTCAAGAATATGTGAACGAGCACCATTGCGAGGACGAACATTCTTCTCGTTATGATTTATCTAATCAGTCTCACATTACGTTGTTGTTGTCGTGCTATTGGAAACAGCATTGAACAATGAATATTTTCTTCAATGTTTCAATCTAAATTTTGTCAAATTTTAAATTCTTATTCATTGAACATTATCGAGTCATAGCAATTGTAATCATAACCACATTTACCTCTCCGGTATCAGTGCGAATTCTCGGAGGGAAAACATTTTGCCACATACGCTAATACACTAGTCAATTAAATAATTTGAATCCCGTTCGCCCAATGTATGTCCTCTGTGTATTCCAATACATTTCGAACAGTAAAAATTTCTTTGTCGATAATTTTTCATGACCTTTCCTTTCCGCCAGGGAGGATAGACTTTCCAGACCATGATCGCGTCAGAATCATTTCCTCGTTCCGTCACCGGTAAAATAAACGACTGATCAATCGATTTTTATTGATCAGGTAGTTTCCAAAGAGTGGGCTAGTGAGGGTAGGAGGGGTGTATAACGTATACCTTTAGTGAAATTTGATTTTTCCTTGGATATTAACAGTTGGAAATCAGAAATCCTGGCCAAGAATATTTAGAAGTACTGAAAATTGTCCAAAATTGTGTGCGCGCAACTTCGCCGCGCAGAAC
>JARQSW010000687.1:0-215021 GCA_030142375.1 Calameuta pallipes | reverse complement strand
TGTTGGAAATTTCTCAGTTGACTTTGATGCCGACGGTGAAGTTACGTTCATTGAAGGAAATCCCATATTGCTGAATGCCAATGTGAAACAGGTGAGGCCGTGTAATGTTAACAGAGGTACAAAATTAGCAAACATTTTTATCCAATGTTTACTTAACCTATATATATTTTTTAGGCTGCAGATATTTTAGCAGAGTTGAAACTTTGGCAAGGAGCAGTAGATAGTCTAACAACCAAAGTAGTAGGTGCTACTCGTGTTCTTCTTGATGGGGACAGCAAGACCTGCCGAAGTCGAGAGTGCAATTTGGGAAATCTGATAACGGATGCCTACGTAGACTATGTATGGTTCATGCTCAGCACAGATCATCAAGTTTTCGTTTATCTTATACGTGTCACATCTTTTTCTGATCCCTTATTCTATTCCAGGCAACTAGTCAATATGCTGGCACTGATGGATGGACAAATGCAGCCATTGCTATTCAACAGAGTGGTGGAATCAGAACCTCCATCACCAGAGATAATGACGATCAGGTAAATGAAAAACTGTTGTTAACTTTTTATCCATATAACTGACGACCCTGCTTCAAATTCTTGCGTTATAATCTAGATCACAATGGCGGATGTTCTCGCGGTTTTTCCCTTTGGTAATTTAATTCTCATGGTCACCATGAATGGCTCAACTATACGATCAATGCTAGAATGGAGTGTAGAAACTCTTGACAGTAGTTCCACAAGTGATTTAAATGGTGCTTTCCTACAAGTTTCTGGACTGCAGGTATGCATTTTATTAAAGATCAGATAAATATTTAAGCACACATAGTCCATTTTGTCATTAAATAATATATATGCTTGTTTAGGTGATCTATGACCTGAGTCAACCTGGAAATAGCAGAGTCGTTTCCGTAAAAGTTAGATGTGCCGCCTGTGATGTACCTCAGTACGAATATCTTAACGAAAATGCGACATACAACGTTATCATGCCTACATTCCTTTACGAAGGTGGTGACGGATATACACAATTCAATGGTTTGCAGTATAAAGATCTTGGTAAGTATATCGTGTAGAATCCCATCACAATTAAATTACATTAACTGATAAGAAATCGCCACTTCTGTATTGCACAAGTAAGTAATTCCATTGACTTATACAGTCTTTCTTTTTTGATAGGTGTCGTCGAATCAGACGCAATAATCGAATATCTGAAGAAACATAGTCCAGTTCACGCTGAAATCGAATCGAGAATTACTTTCCGGAATACAGAAACTAAAGATACCAATAAAAATGAAACAGTAGACTCTGGGCGCTCTGGGCATAGTACCTCTAGTATATTCAGTATAAACTTCTCGGAATTGACTCGTCGATTACTCGGAAAATTATGGAAATTTGTGGCTTGATTACCTTCATATCTTGTGAATTTCTGCCAGACACAAAAGTTCCGGCTGTCTGTAAATTACCATAAGTGGGTTTTAAATAAGCATTTTCATGTTTTACAAAGAGTATAGATACATTCACGTACAAACCACGTATTGGGTATGACTTTACCTTAGGGTACTAAAAAAATGTAGCAATAAAACTCATTGTCAATAGTAAAGTTTTAATTAACGGTTTCATATAAAAATATAGCATTACCCTTTTAAACTGTATTGCGCAAGAGGACGGCACGACAACTCCAGCTGTCTTTAACGTCGTGTTTGATATCACGCATTCAAAATTAATCATGTAGAAACTTATGAAACGCAGATTAATTAATGTCAAACAACAAAAACCGCTTTAATCACTATAAACCTCCAATATATCTCTTACGTCTCTATAAAAATGTGTTATTTGACACGTTGTTGATAAAGATAAGAATCATACATGTTCTTGAATAACAGTAATTGATACTTATACAGAAATAACATTCAAGCATATAACATTCTTTAAGTACGTATACGAAGTGACATGTAAAACGTTTTGCCCTTTTATATATAACCAAATATCTTACCAACAATGTTTAGATACATGGTATCGCTTTAATATAGAAAATACTGTCAAAATAAATATTTGAAATGAAATAAGTCATGAGTGTATTTTGTACAGATGGATGCATGGCACTTTTTCCTTTTTTCTTATACATACATACATCAGTTATGTATATGCATCCACTTACAGCTCTATTAAACGTTATTAATTATGTTTTATTTAGGCATATCAAATTTATTGCCCATTAGTGCATAAACGCGCTTCACAGTCTCAACTACCTCGCTCATATCCTTACAAGGCATCGGAACATTTTCAGCCAAAACTTCAATCATTTTTAACAAATCGGGTAACATATTTTTGTCGTCGATGTTTCCATCAGTAACGCGATCGATGTACTTTAAGTGATTCTGTAAAGCCTTTCGTATCTTAGCCCGTTTCTTTTTATCCGGTACCACTGCCTAAGTTCATAACAAATAGTTGAAAGGTATTTAAAATACAGAGAAATAAAGTAAATCATAGTTTGATGTTTAGTTGACTTACATTATATGCTGGCTGATCCATATACGTTTCCCAATCCATGAGGCACGCTTCGCAATCACACATAAAAAAGAACTGTTTGAAAAGTTTTCGCTGTCTTTCCAATCGTGGCATTAAAGAATAGTGTACGCCGTAATTATCGAAAATCTGAAAGAAAGTTAATAATCGATTTCTGTGGTATGGAACAAGCTGTTTCTTTTTTTTACCTGCTCGCCCTTCTTGATAGGTTGTAAAGCATATAGAACCATAAACTCTGTCGTGGAGTTTCTTGTCACTTTTGAATCGCAGCAGTGATTCAGTAAACTCAAAAATGGCATTACCGCTGCTCCACGCTCAACAGCTTCCAAATCTCGTTCCTCAGTGAACTGAGAAAATGGAAAACTTTTCTTGAGCTACTAGTTAAGACTTATGATCTTGGTATCAATCATATGCTACACAACATAAATAAGACTTACAGAGTGTATATTACTGGGTATCATCTGCTGATGTCTTAAAATCAACCCTCCGACAAATATAACATTTTTGTTTTTCGAAAGCCCTATTAAATCTCGTGGTAGCTTTCCACCGAAGAATGAGGTATTTGTTGCCAAGTAAAAAGTGAGAAAGGCTGCATTCAGTCCTCTTCCAACAAAATCTGCTACTGATCTTTTGTCACTGTTTGTTACCAAACTATAGACACTCTGATATGTGTTACTATGAAATTTCCCATCATTGGAAAAGCCAATTGTTCTAGGATCTAAAGCAATTAACTATTAGTTTTCGCAAGCTGATAATTGTAAATAACTTTTTATATTTTTATTCACCTGTGCATTCATCAATATTTTTTAACCTAGCTTTCAAAGCCTCAAAACCATTTGCCTGCCTCACAGCCATGACAGCAAGTTTTAAACTGCAGAGACTCATCAAACTGTATCTCAAAGTCAATAAACTATCAAGTATTGGGCACTCAACATCATGATAGGTTTTCCAAGCATCATTTTTACAAGCCGTAGAGCAGTACATAACATTGGTACAGTAATTACAAGGTATACTAGCCCAAGATACTTTCAGACAATTAGCACAATGCGTGAAAGCATTCTCTGGTGCTAAAACCATAGTATAAGGTTTTTCTATTGCCAGGACTTCTCCAGGTTTGATATCACGAGTAGCTACTACATGTCTGCCATACATTTCATTATATTTAACAGCTACTGAATCAGCAGCACAAGGAACTTCTGGATTTCTTGACGTTAATATTGGAAGAGGATATTCTTTTTCCTCTGGGGATACCAGAATACCCCTTAGGCCATATAATACATTTAATTTGTGACTTAATTTCTTCTTCATTGGATCGTCAAGAGATAACTTATTCAACCAAACTTGTGCTTCGTCATAAGATGCTTGCATATCAGGGCTTTGTAAAGCAGTAAGACACTCTGCCCTCCGTAAATATATTTTAGCCTTAAGATCATCAGGATAGTCTAATCTTAAAGCTCTGTCAATGTCTTCGACACATTCAGCATACTTTTTTACTCTAACCAACACAGCAGATCTATTAGCATAAGCAAGAGCAAGTTCTCTAGAATTGATCTCTGCATATGCAATACTCTTGGAATACTTTTCGAGGATCGTAATGTACTGCATGGGTCCAAGATTGCATTCAACAAATATTTTATTGCCCTGTTCTCTCAATTCTTTAGCCTTTTGATTATCTTTTGGTTCAGAAATAACCTCAGGCATTATACCATATGATTTCATTAACGTAAGTATAAATTCGACTCGTTCATCATCATTCTTTATACGAGCCATCTTACTTCCTAGTTCATGCTGCTTATTAGCACTCGTTACTCTTCTGCTTAAAACAGCTAATATTTCATCCATGACTAGTGATAACTTCTTGATAATCTTTAATACTGTTATCTGGTGAAAGATGTACAGTTAAGAATTACCAGATACACAATTTAAGTATATAATTAATTCCTTTCTTCACTAAACTACTTTACTCAATTATCACTCGCCACGTCGAGCACACAAAACTATTCGGAAGCGTGTTCTAAAACTTTCCACAGGGCAGATCTAATTTCGCTCCATCTTGCTTTTTATTGCGCCGGCACAAAACAGTCTTATAGCTGCTAGAGTTCACGTTTTAGAACGCACCTCAGGTACAAAACGTTCTTGTTTCGTATTAATGTATATTCTACATTTTATTAACCATTATATAATATGTTTGTTTCTTACCTACACATTCTGCACTTTTCAAAAAGTGCAGATTGTCATTGGTTACTTAAAAATATCATCCAATAAGAATCTCCACTTTTTGGAAAGTGCTGAATCTGTGGTAATAAGCCAGACCTAATAATGTATAATGTATGTACATAGGCATATAAGAATGGACCACGAGAGAGATAAACCGGTGCTTAAATCAGAGATGAGTAGGGAGATGCACAACGCTACCAGAGATGAGTAGGGAGATGCACAACGCTCCGGTTTTAAGCGATACCAAAAGCATGACGCTAAATCGTAGCGGTGAGTCCAGGAATACCCGTTGTTAGTGAAACATACTTCAAATAACAATGGTACAAATTGATTTATGTATATACTACTTACCCAACATATTTACCTACTTACTAGCATACTGTGCAGCTAGAACGTGAAACGCATGTTATATTGTAATGGAATATTATATTGAATTTGATTATATTGGTTGCAGATGACAATATTGACCAAATACGGTGGAAAACGAGTTTACTCATAAAGAAGCGACTCCGTATTAGCGATAGAGCGAAAAGGGCCTTAATTTTGAAATACTTCTGCTGAACACAACCTATTAGTATTAATCGGTATTAATGAATCACGCAGAGATGATTAGGGAGATCGTCATTATGAGCTGATTTTCATAGTCTAAGACTCACGTAACAGCCGTGTAAAGTAATTACAGAATGTCAGGGGCTTAATATTGATCTCAACTGTATCTCTGCATATTTAATAATAGTGTAGTATGCGAAATGGTAATTTTAGCAGGTTCCACTCGGCTTGACCCACCGATCTATCACAGGCTGTCTGAATGATATTAATATTAATACACATGCACATGCATCAAAATGTGAGCCGGGTTGAAGGTGTTAATAATGGTGTAATTCACTAATTAAGACGAATCCTCAATTTAAGTAATTATTTGAATTTGTAATAGGATTAGTAACTATTATGTAATCTGTTAAAAGTTACAAAACATAGCAGTCACGTAAAATGATAATAGGCAACGTGTATTACACGTCATGTAATTTAATGTAAAATTGCACCATGTCTCCTGAGAATATCCTAATGTCTTTTACATTTCCGCATGCATATTTCGTACAAGTATATCTTCAAAATATTAATTAGCTGTACTTGTAATACAAGTACTTCCCATTCCATTTAGGTATACTTATTTCTACCCCAGCCACAGAAAGTGCGCATGTGCCGATATTTTAACCCCTAAAAGAAGAGTAGCATATGTCTTACCCAGTCATACTGACGCCTAACAGTCGTACAACTATTTTTAATCATAAACAGGAAAAATGTCATTATATACGACTCCTTTGCTGTACTTAAACATGGGAGGAGAGATGTTGTACGTATTACAGCAGAGATTGAAAGCCCAGGGAATAGAATTCACCAAAACTATCCAAGGCTAGTGTTGATAAAATATTGAAAATATATCAATTGCACTTACTGTCTAAGCGCTACAGCACCTTATGAGTCACACGTCACAGTCAATGATTATGTTTCCACATTAAATTGTGATTTACAGTCTTGGATGATGTAACCGGCGCTTTATTGAATCCAAAAATTCTATCATCGATTTTCGACAAAACAACATTAATTGGCATTCCACGTATTCGAACAACTTTGGAACAAGTCGTCTTATCATCTATAATGAGACTAGATAAAGATAGTATGGATAAATTATTCGATCTGATGATTATGATGGTTAAATATCAATTATCTGCTGCTACTGGACCTAGGGAAGTCATTCTGCTCACTCTTAATCACTTGGATGCAGCGCGAGACATGGTTACTGATGAAAATGCCAGAGAATGCGTCGGTTTGGTTCACCAAATGGTTGTTGATGTAAGGATTTCATTACTGAATAAGATTTAGAGTATTTGAAGATATTCTTAAAAATGTTATTTTAGCTATATGGAAATATGACAATGGAGGACGTTTGGCAAGCTAGAAAGGAATGTCTGGAAGAATTAGATACTTATAAAGTCAGAGTCTCTATTCTTCTGAGACTTGGTTTGCAAAATAATGACACTAGTTTTAATCATATTAAACGAAATTATAATGAGGATTATAAGGAGCTCAGAGATACTTTGAAAGATTTAAAATTAAACAGATTCGACGGTGACAGCAGATTTGTCGGTTCGTTTGATCTGTTTGGTGATCGTGCTACGTCACTGGGGAAAAATATGTATGTATCAAATTGTTCAATTGTCTATTTATATCCATTACAAGTCTTGAAATAAATATTTGCAGATATTCTTCATCGTGCGAGATGACGTCAAAATCGGGGAAGCATAATTTACAATTCGCTAAGGATTGTGGTACCAAAGCTGAACTTGGTATGCTTGCTGCTCAATTGGGAACTGAAGAAGCATTGGAAAGGCCCTTTACATTAAAGTTATTTGTCACTGAAAATACTGATAACTTAGATTCAAACAATGACAATTATGATCCTAATGCAAACTTAGATGTGGAATTGACAACAAATGAAAAAGTAAAACAGAACGAAGAGTATAAAGCAAAACTCGATAACGTTTATGCTGACTTTTTTGAGGATGACCAAAATGAAACTAAAGTCAATATGAACCTCCTTGACCTTCTAGATGAAATAGAATAACTGTCTTTGTGTTAGAATTTAATAAAACGTGGTACAACTCCGTCCAGTATAAATTATACATTTATTCTTTGTGCTTGCAAATCATACAAACAGTATGCATATTTAATAAACGGTTTCCTAAACTACAAAAGTAACTTTGTTAATATTTTCAAAAAGCAAGCCTACATTTTTATTTAGAACTAATGTAATATTCAGCCTTAGATATTTGTATAATCAGAAACATTAAAATTCGAATATTAAATGCTTCGAATATGAGACATTCGTATTATTGTATAAAATATCCATATCTTATTTCTGAGTCATATCTAAAATATATTTTAATCCCGTTTTACCATCGATACTGAGAGCGTTGAGTACAGCCTCTTGAAATTTATCAAATGAAATCAGTTTATATGGTGGGGCTTGCAATTTTTTTGTATTAATTAATTCCTCCAATTCGTTATACATTTCAGTACGTTCTTTCGACTCCATATGTGCTTTTGTCCAAGCCGTCATCCAAAAACCTTTTATAGTTATATTCTACGAAACAGTGGAAAGTTCATCATTATGAATTTCATTACATACCTTTTTGAAGTTAAAAAATACCTTGAAAATTAACGCCGATGCTGGTACAGTAAGAGGATCTCTGGACATTCCACCATATGTAACCATTACACCAGAATGCTCCAAATGTCTCAACACTTCTAATGCATTTTGACCACAGATGCAATTTAAGGCCAATTTCGGTTTCAAATATTGTTTACTTTTAAAAATTTCTGTTTTTCTGAGTTCAGATTCAGTCAATACTTCATGAGCTCCCAGACTTTTTAAATGATCCTGAATAATATTTAACGTTGATAATTTTCCATTTGTGTAACAATCGTTTCTATCCATTATACATCAGAATACTTCACCTTGAGTTCTATAATTTCAGGTCTGTCCCTAACAATACTGACACTTTTTAAGTCCCATGCTTTACACAATTGTATAACTATTTGACCCACAGCAGAATTTCCACCATTTTGTATAACTGTGTCACCTGGTTTTAAAGGGACAAAATCTTTCAGCATTCTGTATGCTGTACAAGGATTAACGTTTATCATACTAGCTTCCACTATCCCGATATTTTTTGGAATCTATAAACCAAGCAATTATCAGTGTATAGAACAACCACAATTTTAATCTAAAGAAATACCTTCAAAACGTCATCCTTATTATACACTGCATGTGTTCTCCATGTCCCCATATTCACACCATTCGGTACCACTCGGTCTCCTACTTCTAAACCCTGTACTTTCGACCCAACAGTTATTACCTCTCCCACACCTTCATTACCTGGGACAGCTGGTAACCCAGGTTTACTTGGATACCTTCCTTGGATAGTATTTATATCTGCAGGGTTCACCGGTGCCAACAGCCATTTCACTGAAACCTTGGTACATGTTCTGACACTCGAGAGTTCACATTTTATAAAATCATTCATTACTTCTTTGACAACAGTTAGCAACAATTAGCTAGCTTAATAATAAAATTCTATAAATACCTGATTATCCTCAGGTTTCTTTAATGGTACCTCTTGCATAGAAAGGACCTTGATTGGCTCTCCATATTCCTGATAAAATAAACTCTTTCCATGATCAGAAGTAGTACTCATATATTTAAATACTATACACTTGTTTTGATATGTGGGCCTAATGAGTCTAGTAGCCAATGTTGCTACGTGCATAGCCATTACACAATTAATATTGAACTTATGTTATACTGACAATGATAAGAACAAATTTCAAGACTTATCGTCTATTAACATAGGTTATATTCTGACTGATTCTAACAATTTTGAATGCAGAGGTTATGAAGTTTGTCGGAAATTCGTCGTAGAGGGCGTTTTGTTGAGATATAATCGGACATAATAGCAATACAGATAATCTCGGGATTAAAAATTGCGTAAGAAATATGTACAACATAGAGTTTGATCTCCTTAGTAACCTCATTCCTTAGAATTCAGTTAAATTTTGTAAACGATCACCTATATAAAAATGTCTGGAGTAAGACATAAGACCTGTAAAAAGCATCTGAATTGTAAAACACGAAGCAGGTAATAATAAGCACAGAGAATGTTTGAAAATATATATTTTACAATAGGCAAAACTATCATGATAAAAGAAAACATTTCTGAAAATGGGGACGATATAAAAACAAACATATATTTTAATATGCGGATGATATAAAATAGCAATGTAAACGCTTTTGTACAATCGTTTTTAGTCTGCAAAAAATAATGATACCAATGTAAATTACAGAGTGTGATGTGTGTAAGACTATATGGTTAACACATTACACACACTTCAAAACCATCTATTTCTTGCCTGTTTTGAATTTTTAACGCACGGATACAAGTACTCTTTTGCTAATTATAAATCCCAATGCTTTTTTTGTTCTTATAATACACATTATTTGGAGAGTACATTTTATGCATTTGTTAATTTTTTTCTTTATAGAAATGTTCCATACATATATGTAATTATATTATTATTTATATATTATACACGGGTGAAAGGATATATTTTCGATTAGTGCCTGGAAGCTATCCTTTAGCAGGCAATCTAATACTCGACGCTGGCCAACGAGAAGGAAAGTGATTGCAGCTGCTTTCAAATACAAAAAATATATATACGTCCGTATCTCCAGCTTATATTTCCATAACGTACGCTTGACATATTACGAAATTTTTAGATCCACGCGCGTATAATAATAATTGTATTTATCTTTTCCGTTTATCATATTCTATATTATACTGCCGCATCGTACGTACCTTTTAACTGTTCCTGCAAATCGTTTAATGTCGATCGGATTTAAACTCTTGTGGAAAACTCTCCGATGTGCTTTTAAAAAATAGTCCACATACGGTCCAGTGAAAAGTACAAATTACGAAACTAGATTTTGTCCGACAGTAAAATTTCTTTTCATGATCCAAATCGTCCCCGTTAACGTGGTATAATCGAGGATACCTCATCGGGAAGACGTTAAATGGGTTCATTCAGGATCGCTCTGTAGAGTTTCGCCATTGGTCAGTACCAAAGCATCGTCGTCGGCTTCATTATAATCAAGCGAGAGGACACTCTCACGTCTTTTCTTCTTATGTACTCTTTCCTCATCACTACTAGGTCCACTTTTATCCCTTTTTGTCCTATCCCTTCCCCTGGTTGTTCTGGTTAACACCTCTTCCCCGTTTGTCTTACCACTACTATTTCTGTTATTACTTTTAGTCCTCAATGTTCTTTTGTTACTACGACTCTCTTCCTCATCCTCCTCTTCTCGCTCACTTAGCTCTTCGTTTTCCACCTTTATAATGAGAGCTGCAGAATCGCTCGAACTCTCGTCGATTTGCTCCGGTGGGCTAAGCCTACGCTCTGTTCGTTCCGTCCTTTCAACACTTGCACGTTCACTTCGGGGGGAACCCTCAGCTGGTAACGGAGGAGTCCTAGCACCTTTGCACACGTCACTGTCTTCTGTTTTTATTGATTTCACTTCCACCCCCATTCCGTCGTCTGGTTCCTCTTTCTTGATCGGTGGCGTGTGAGGCGACATGCCATTTGTCAAATTATTTTCACCTGGATTTAATTTAAGCGCTGCGTTCTCTTGTTGCAATAAAGTCACTGATTCACGCGCTTTACGTAATTCCTGTTGGAGGAAGTATATCGTGCTCTGCATACCCTCCACGTCCTCGTCCAAGTCTTGGAGAAACTCGTCGAGCTCTGAAAAACAAATGATAATATGTCCTAGTTTTTTCAACCACTCGAATCTATATGTAATAAAAGTATATAGAGAATTATTCGTACCAGACTGGGATTTCTTTACTTCTTCACTAAAACTTTTTTGAAGTGCCAGTTCACCCTCTAACTTAGCAATTCTACCGCTTGCAATCATTCTGCCCAGTTCTTCATTTTCCTGGTATAGCAACCTGCACTTTGCCATTAATCTTTTGCCCGTGTTGCTGAAACAATTCAATGAAAAATTCATAGTATCATATATAGTGTGAAAGTAACACGGGCTTTATGTATGTTCTTTTCGTCAATTTAATTACCTGTCAGGCGTGAATTTCCAGGCGCTAAGCTCATTCTGTGTGTCTTCGAGTTTAGCTTTGGTTGTAACCAATTCTTGTCTAAGTTTCTGAATTAGAATATTGACTGCAGGATCCAATAGAGCAGTTCTCAACGCTGCAGCAGTTGGTGCATGAGTGGCTTTCATTTCAGATATTTGATTCTAGAAAAAGTAACACACGCTTTCTACAAAACCGCATATCATACCGAAGACATACTGTATATAGTATAATGACAACAGATTAATACATACAACATATTCTTGCAATTCCTGTTCTTTAGAGGCTAACCTCCTCACCAAAATCTTCTCTCTATGTGACGCTTCCGCATATTGCTGCCTGTACTTATCCTCAGATTCTCGCAGCGAAGCTACTTCACCTATAACAAGATAGTTCATGCATCTCCTAATCACAAGTGAGATATGTATTGTAAAAAAATTCCATGATTCTTGCAAAATTACTATAAATTATTAATCAACATAAGAATACATTATTTCCAATAATACATTTCTTTAATGCATATTATTTTTCAGACTGTTTATGAAAATCTTAAACTACTGAATACATGTAAATTTACAAGCAGCATGGAGGATTTTATATTTTACGGAGTATAGAGATATTAAATTATATGTGCTAAGTATTGGGTTCCATAATTGCTATTGTGGCACAGAATTATCCCCTGTGTGTAAATCACGAATTGCGAATGATCACCTGATCGTAGGAGAAAGTGGTATTGGTGAATCTACTCTCGTGTCCTATGTGCACGCATAAGGGACATTCATAAATAGTGATACTGACTGCCTGACAACTGACTTCGTTAACTGACGCATACTTTGATCTCTCATGAAGTCGTCGGGCCGGATGCCGTTTGCGAGTACTGTGCTTCCACCGAGAAGACGCGTTCTGACGTTACGCTCTCTTCTGAAGTTTTCAGAAAGCCAATTTGTATGTGGTCCACTTAGTTGATGTTACATCTGTTAGAGCTGTTGTGCCATTCTTCTGTGCTTCTTTTATTAGTCAACTCTTTTTCATAATTTTTTGTTTCTCAAGGATAGGGCAGGTGTTGGATAGTTTTGTCGATTAGCATATTGATAATAAGATTATTGTAATTGGCAGGAATAAGATGTAGAATATTTTGGGATTGTGTTTTTTGGGATTATTTTTACCCTGTCAAAAGAGTACTGGACTGGAAAAGAAACTTTTCTTCGGTAGGATAGGATAGCAGCTTTGCACATTCTTATTCCAGTCTGGAAATCATTTGTCATCGAAGGTAATAGAGTCGTTCAGGTTCTCTTCTAAATGATGTTGCTATTATGTTTGAGCAGCATGTTGAGGTCGTGGTATTTCTCAAACCTTCTAGAAATTTTACACTTGCGTCTGCACAGTCCTTTTATTTTGTGAACCACTCATGCCAGCATGAAATAAAATACGCATTAAATGCGAACACTACACCAATCACTACTCATTACGTTTTTATCACGAAAGAATTTGGATTAATTTATCATTACCGCACAGCACTCCCTTAGAATTTAGCACATTTATGAATAATGAAAATTTCAGGGCGAAGCACGTAATTTTTCATAGGCAGCTTTCAGGAGAAATAATCCATCTCACACACAAAATAAAATTATAAGAAATTCAGCAATTTTGCACCAGTTATAAAACACAATTTAACACGAATGACAGACATTCCTTTTTTAAGACACCACATGTCATACTTGTGCAATTAGGTAACACTGCAGATGACACTTTATCACGATTGCACAATGAATGGCATGCCACAACCAAACATTTTGATAAATGTTGTTGGGGCAAGCCTAGATCGACTGCAATCATTTGGGCTGCTCCAACAATGAGACTTAAAATAACTTACTTATTAGTTACTTAACTATCCATAAATATAAACTAAACTAATTCTAGACACTGGGCAAGAAAGAGTATTTCATCCTTGTGCGCTTAGCGTCTCTACCAGAGTCTTGCCTCAATGGTGAGACTTCAGATCAGTTGGATTTGTTTCATTTTAGAAATGCAGTTAAGAAATGTGGGCTAGTGAAGTGATGGCGTCACTCATGTGATCTCAGTACCTTCCTGGGCTGCCGCCTGTGCCTCTAGACACTCCACATACAAGTCCTGTTCACGCCACTTGGCTGCCAATTCGTCCTTTGTTAGACCATCCAATTGTTGGTCCGTTAACTTCAACCTGCGTGGCTGTCTGGGCGACCGTGGACTGCTGGGCTTTGCACCGCTGGTAGCACCACTGCTCTGTGGACTCCGTGGTGAGGATGGACCAGCCGACTTGACCTCACTGCTTTCTTCTGCCATTGTGCAATTCCACAATCCACCAATAGTTGTCCAATATCTTGCAGGAAGTACTTCAGATGCTTAGGGTTAACCCAATCCCGATCTCCTTAGGATCAAGTATTCCTTTGGATGACAGACATCTGTCTAGAATCAAAATACAGAATATCAATCAAAATACATAAATCACAAATATAATAATATTTATATACCAGAATCAGTAAGGAAAAGTATCTAGTTTCCAATAATGATGAATCTTACTGAAATGATTTAAGTTCTCTTAACATTCATTCCCATGTGATGTGACAATTATATCATTTGACCATAAACGGTATAACGAAAACTTCAATTATTTTTTGTTGCACTCAATTTAAAAAGAAACTTTATGCAAAATACATATTAAATGATATTCAGCATAACGTACGGTGCACTTAATAAGTTCAGACACTACCAAAGGACTCCGATTCACTGCATGCATGTACAATCGGAGTACACGTTATAAAATTCTTGTGAACATTGTACTAAGAAAAAGCACCGATAAAATAAAAATCGTTCTGAGAATCCGTGAAACCAGCACAGAGAATATCAGAAGATATTCAAAATATTCCAAAAAGATCGAATGCACAAGTAAAAGAGACGCCATTAATCCAACATGTCGGGCGCCGCCGGAGAGAAGGGCCAATCGTTTCTCTGTTACATTTCCAAGTGCAACGTCCTCAAGTAAAAGAGCGCGTCAAAATTATGTAATTACAAAATAGCAAGATACTCAAAAGCCGCCTGGATATGCGCCAACTATTTCAGCACTATTCTACTTCATAGTTCGTCCTATAGACAGTCTAATGTCCCGTAACGCCACACTGTGCTCTAATTTTACTCTTACACCGAAACACTCGACTTTTCTTCTATTACTGATGTAAAAGGCCATCTCATTCACAATCTCTACCTTTTTAATGGCGGGACGTCACCAGGATTTTCTGGCGCGCAAGGATCGACGAATTTTCCGTTCAATCCGTACGCCGAGTCCGCATTATTCGGACTCACCACTCGCATAACACGACTGTTTCAATGAGTTGCGCTACTACACACCATACAACCAATATAACTGCGTGCGACTTGAGACTATCCGGTCAATCCAATAGTGCGCAAGTCCGACAACCACCCGCCACTTCGCGTTGAAATGCCGAACTTTGCCGAACCTCCATTTCTATCCGTATGCGTAGAGTCAATGGATTATGAACATATAAACCAGTATAAACTGAGAAACAAATTTAGAAATTACTGAATCTTGTGTTAATTATCAAATTATCTGTATACTGATAAGTATTTCTAGTACTGGACTTCTGGGGAGAGATAAATGCAATCGAGACAAAAAAAAGAACATACTTCCTTTCGATAAGAAGACAGAGTAGATATGCAGAAAAAATGAAAGATATCTTTACATCCTTATATTTCGTATATATTTTGTATTGCTTAATAACAAGTGATATAATTTGTTTTACCGCGCAACGATTTTTCTCAATTTTAGATCGTGTGCTGTGTTATGACAGACATAATCTCGTAGGATACAAAAGGGTTATGTTTTTAAGTATGAAGAGGTATAGTTATACGAATAAATATTTACACAATGTCCAAAAGTCATCTATAAGTGGTTTAATTGAACAGCAGTTCTTTTACGTATCATAAAGATGATTTTTGGATGTTGTGTTGTCTGAAATCCTGGTCGAAATTCATAACAATATTTTTTAAAGAATATAATAGATAAATTAAAATGATCCGACAAAGTATCTTATATGAATTGTGGCCAGCCACCATACATATAGTTATTAATTTCTGAATTCTTACTTCTATAAACTTACAATTTCTTTCCAATAAAGCCGTATTTCGAGGACGAAGCTTTTCCTCCGGTTATTTTACTAGTTCCTGGTGTCGCCTTATCTATCTTTGACGATGCTTTTAATACTGTAGTATTGTTTGAAGTATTTGTTTTCTGAATTTGCGGTAGATTGCTTTTTGGATCTGGTGAAATTCTTCTCTTAGCTGTTACAATTACTCTCTCGTTCAAACTTGAAGCGGAAGATGCTGCACTGAAGCTTAATTTCGTCGGACCACTACCATGCTTAGATAATTTTCTAGTGTTCGGTGACATTCCAAAACTTTTTCTTCTGACAGCATTTTTCAAGTCAGCTGTACCAGCTTTCTCGACAGGTAACGAGGGTCCGATGCTTCTGCGAACTGTTGGCTTTTGCAATCCAGAAATTGATCGGAGCGACGTACGAGATGACACGGAACTATTGGAACTCGGACGAGAATCATATTTCGGACTGATTCTTGAGCTGGTACCCTTTGGCGGTGCTATTGGTTTAATAAAAACATCTTGCCCTAAATAAAATCAAATACATCCATAGTTAAATAAATAATTTTAATTCAAAATCTATTATCTCTCCGTTTGCTTACCTTGGATTGAAGAATTGGAACTTGGAGCATCGCGTACTAACATTTTTAACGCTCTTTCGAGATTATCACGGGTCTTTAGAAGGATTTCTAGCAATGCAGATTCTTCATCACTTTGTAAAGATATATGTCCCAAAGAATTGCAAAGTTGATTAAATAAGACAGGCGTACTAGCAGTTTTTGGTGGTGAAGGTCGTGGTTCACACTCTATATTCTCAGTCTCCATATCCAAATCCCAAGTTTTTTGACGGTTTAATGTTGGACGAACGTTAGTAGAAGGCGAAACGGATTTTGAATCAGTTTTTACGTTGTTGGATACAGGTTTTACATTTTCGGCAGTTTTATTCGACGGTAGTTTCTGTAAAGTGACAATTCTGAATCACTTTAAATAATGTTATATTGCGTAAAACTCACTTACCGCGGTACCACTATTCAAATCAGAGTTTGAAGAACTTCTAGAGCTCTGTTGTTTAGCTAATTTCTTAGAATGAAAACCAATATTGATTTCTCTACTCAGGGGAATAGCCAAATACTTTGAACTTCCATATTTTGCCGTATTAAATTCCGGCTGAGTGTAACTTCTCGTCATGCCTTCCTTTCCGTCAGGAGATACTTGTTTACCGACATCATGTAACGCAGAATCGTTCAGTTCTGACTGAGAATTTTGATTGACATCCGTTGCAGTATTACTAATCATTTTAAATAGCCTGTAGCTGACATCACGCAAGACTTCATTCATTCCTTTAGGAACTGTTGGTAGTAAGTTACTCCCTGTTTCTTCCACTTTATTAATGCTATCCTAAAAATATAGTGTTCTTAGATCAATTTATTATCATACTACATAATACACTTTTTTAATGTAATTGTATACAACTTTCATAACAAACCATACTGCCCGTAGGTCCTGTACCACTAATACTCCAAAATGATCCATCCTTGGCCTCGTCAGGATGTGGACATTGACAATTAACGTCGTCCATTTCTAAAATGGCTTTCATTTTTGAACTACCGCATTCGAGTATAATTCGCAACTCTTTTTCCTTAGGTTTGATCTCTTTACTTTCGGTATTCTCAAATTTTTCAAATTCACGTAACTTGAAACCAATTGCTTGTAAGAGACAAATTAAACTTGGAGCATCTGGCTTCACCGATGTCTGAAAATAACGGACATTATTATAAGAATCTCAAATAATTGTAATTCTGAATGGGTTGTACATCAATTTCAAAAACATGATAGCGCTTACGTCCTCCGTGAAATCCGTGTTGAACCATCTGAGTGCCCAATGGAAAAATGTACGAGAATAACTGACGCGTGTTGTAACGTTTGAGGAACCAGTAGTCGCCATGGCACTGGATGAACGGAATAATAGCGACTGGTGACGACCAATTTGGTTTGTCCGAGGACTTACTGACATAAGCAATTTTTTTTCGTAATATATACTGTTCTTCAAATCGAAGTTTGAGCATGTGTCGAATATATTGATACGAAGCCAACTGTAAACACTTTGGATAAATATATTTATCTGTCAAGAAAGGCTTCTGATTAACAAAGCACATTTAAAACTGCCAGTCTTATTCAAAGTATTTACAGTTCGCTATGTATCATACATGTGTTTGATACATGCTCAGAATAACGATGTGAATAACGAAAATAATAAAAGATGGTTATATCCGCAGAGTGCTCAGGAAAAACCAATATCGATTGATACTAGTCATTATTATTTTTTTCACCCAATAAGATGGCGACTATTGTTTTCTCATACGTCGCAAAATATACCTATTATTCCCATCACCTATTTTATCTATTATTCTCTCACCTTTTTTCAGCACCTAAGCATTCGGATAGTTCAACGCTGACTCCATGAAGGACAAAAGCGCTAGACTGTCTTTCAAATTGAGTTACAGTGCATTAAAAATTGCCAATTATCGTAATTTGCGAAATGTTATAATATTTGTATTAGAACTTTACATATTGCAAAAATGTCATGTAGAAAAATTATTATACACATTTACATAATTTTCGGGTAGGCATACGATATGAACGCATTTTTTCTATACAATACATACTTACAGGTTTAATTTTAAAAGGTATCGAAAGATTCCATTTCCACCGTTCCTTACGCAATCTCTGCGAAGCCGGTGGATAACTGCGTGAACTGAACTTCAGCGCTTTGATAATTTCTTGTCAGTTTTCTTCGTTAAACAATTTATACAAGCTGGGACAGTCAATAACAATGTTCGCAGCTAGACGTGCTCTCGTTTCCTCCGCTCTGTGAGTTTTAAATTTCCATACTTTTAGTTAACATTATTAGAGAAAAACATTATATAATTGTAACCTATTACATATAGAGAGAGTATTCATTCTTTTAGTCACAGAAATAAAACAGATTTATATGAATTTTATATAGGTATTTTAATTATAATTATTTTACTATGATATTTGTGTACTTGGCGTATAATGTCACAGTTCCATATGGACTTAGTCCAGTAGTATAAGAAGTATGATATATCACTGTACTTTTTCCTTTGATTTCAAGACGCAGCAAAGATGCCATTGTCAGGCAGAAACATTCACTCCCAGAGTTGCCATATGACTATAGAGCATTGGAGCCTATTATCTGTGCTGAAATTATGGAGTTGCATCACTCAAAGCATCATGCTACTTACGTGAATAATTTGAACATTGCTGAAGAAAAATTGAAGGAAGCTGTAGGCAAGGGAGATGTGAATACTCAGATTGCTCTGGCGCCAGCCTTGAAATTCAATGGTGGTGGACACCTCAATCATTCTATTTTCTGGCAAAACTTGTCTCCAAATGGTGGTAAACCTGATGGTAGGTTTTCAGGATTAGAAAAATAGTATTCATTTCTTCGATGATTTTTTCAAACATCTTTTTTAGCTGCACTCATAAAACAGATTGAGGAAGATTTTTGTAGTTTTGAGGAATTCAAGAAGCGATTGTCCGACAGCACTGTAGCCATTCAAGGTTCTGGCTGGGGCTGGCTGGGTTATAATACAAAGGATAAGAGATTAGAAATTGCAACCTGTGCCAATCAAGATCCTCTGCAAGCTACTACTGGTTTGGTGCCCTTGTTTGGCATTGATGTTTGGGAACATGCATATTACTTGCAATATAAAAATGTTCGTCCTGACTATGTTAAGGCAATATTCGACATTGCCAATTGGAGTGACATCAGTGCACGCTTCAAGAAGGTAGCTGGTTGTTAAAATATTACTAATATGCATTATGTGCACCCTTTGTCTTATAAAATGCAATTGATACTGTAGTCACCTATAGGTGCCTAATTCTTTGTAAACCTTTATATTTTCGCAGGGAAACAGTTTTAGAGTGAGTAATCTATTTGATGTATATTGCTCTTATGTATATGTCATATGCATTAAATACACTGAATGCAATATAAAATTGCCTTTTCTTTATGAAACACTCACATTATTACCTATTATATGTACTTATTAAATGCAATAGTATTAATGAAATCTTTATATTTCAAATTTACATCCTCAAAACTCAACACATGAATTTTGTTTTGCAAGATGTTTACAAAAATTTTATAATTCGAGTATCAGACCTTTCTTAACATTTACTTATTATCATTGGCGAAGTTAACTTGTGAAAAAGAGTGACCGGCCACTATCTGCTTAATTACAACGAATTTGAAATAAGAATTAAAAGAACAAGCTTAAAATACGGCTGCGGCTTGATAATCAATTTCGTTCAGTAGTTAAGAGGAACGCCGGAATGCGAACCAGTGTGATTGGAGGACCTCAGCTGTTTTCATTCGAGTCGCTGCGTATCTGGTGAGTCAAGAGGTTATTAGAATGTTTTCACAATAATGCTTGTTCATCGTTCACATTATTTAAGTGACTCTATCGAATAAATGATGTGTATTAATTTTTTCAACTGATTAAAAAGTCCCACCATTGATTTTGGTGCAAGACACTGATTCTCTTGGCTGTCATGCTGACATTTGACAGTTCGTTATTTTGACATACGCTTGGCGTTTCGTCACAGATGATTCCGTCACCGCTATTCTGCACACGAACAAAACAACAAAGAAAAATCATTAATTACGTATATACTCCCTCGTCCTGTCGTTCTTATATACATATTTGCAAAATTTGCATGGCGTACCACCTAATATAAATAATGTAATGTTCCTTATCTCTATTTCCAATATGGAGCAACTAAACCTTTTTTTTCGACAACTAGTCAAAAATCTCATTTCTAAAGAAGAAGGTTGATTCCCATCGATATTTTTGCAATCAAAAACTGCAGACTGCTTTGCATGCCTACATAGATAAGAGTTATTAGGAATTACGTATATTCACAAATAACGTCTCTATCAATGAATTGCGAATCGTTGTCGAATGCTTGATTCACGTCAATGTTGACTGTATTCAATAGCTCAATAAGTAAGCGATACACCGTATAAAAGTGAGCTACTTCAGAAAACTCAGGGAATGATAAAAATGCCACCCTGCCTTTTTTTGCCGATGGTACCTAAAAGGGAAGAGGTTATACATATACAGCATAATGAGTACTATTGCTAATAGGGTGTACATACATATCACTAGGTTGGCTCCGACATGGAAATAGAGAAAGATGCGCGTTGGATAACATCGATTGCACGAACTCCAAGTATGAAAAGGGTGGCGAAAAGCGGCCTGAAGGGCCGAAAGGGGTAGCGCATGGCACCATACCGCAAATATCACCACCATTTCTAGTATGCGAGGCATTATGGTTTATCGACAAGGTCTTGGATATATATACATGTAATATTTTGCAATGATTTTGAAATGGCACTTATTAAAATAACAACCAAAAAGAAGCATTTACGAACAGAGTCGATATAATGCTATAAATTCTTGCGAATACTTTATTGAGACGCCGTCGTCATACTCTCCGGAGTACAACGTTATAACCCCCTGACTCTCATGTAACTTCTTAGCGTAAATTTCCTAGTGAACTTGGAATTTAGTAGCAAAGCTTCGCTCGTTAGTAGGTTTAAGCGTTTTTGTTCATATCCCCTTGAAAGCTGGTGTTTGCCCAGGATAAAATACGTGCGTTTTTAAGAGATGCAAGTATTAGTATTATGAACTATTATTCATTGTTTATTGGAACTCTGATGTATAATAACGAAGGTATAAATATTGATGGAACTCTAATGAAAATGTATATATACTTATAGGTTATGGTTAATCAATACATTCCAAATTTCAACAGTATTTCTTAATTCTCCAAAAAATTGTATTACGTTAGCATATACTTTTATTTCTTTTACCGTTCTAACAAATCCTTTCTTTGAACAAGGCGCTCAGGTTCGTCCTTGAATGACCCATATTGCTCCAATTACTACGCAGTAACAAGCAGTTACCTAGCTCAGGGGCTTTATTTGTTGGGTAAAGGTAAACTTTTAAAATATGGAATAGGCTGTACTCTTGATGCTCTCTCACTTTTTTCCATTCTCTTTCTCTCTCTCTTTCTCATTTCCCTTCATTTTTTTACCTCCATTCGTTAGGATATATTTTTATTCCCGTTTGAATGAGTTTCGCAAGAAATCCGCATACCCACAGGCTGACTGAATTTATCCCCATTTTCCTCAGTTCACAATTGGATCTGGCATACAGCTATATAAAGAAGTTATATATCATGAAATTCTTGATGCAGCCTCCAGACTTCATATCAAGCTAGAGACCCTTCATCAATGTCGTTATTCATCATCAAGGTGGCCTGTCATTCTCCTCAGGGTACAGTTGAACTTTTCCAACAGATTAGCGATTCCAGACTCGATAGGCACAAAAGCCAGAGACTTAGGGGTAGCTCGGGGTTAGCCAAGTCAATTTAAAAGTCGAGAGGCTCCAGAGGTCGCGTTGTGGTATTCAGCTTGGGGCGGCTGTCACGATACCGGTTCCTGGGTGCTACTCCCCACGCTGTGGAACATACCGGAGTGGGGTTTGAGTAGCGTCGAGTAGCCTGGAAAACCTAGTGCTACCCTTGTGCACACCAGACGCCATCGATCTACGCTACTTCCGCACTCCATTTCCAGTCAGAGTTATGTACCTTGCGTTCACCTATCTTCATGTCCGGCATCGCTAGCGTCGCTTCTTGCAAATTTTATGAAACTGCCTGTAGTCCTATCGGGGTTGAGTTACATGCTCGCCATGCGAAAAATTTCATAGCAGAAAAATACTCGTTCGACAATGATACGTCCTCCTTGGCCGAATTCCTAAGTCTCATGCGAGCTTTGCGAAGTTACGTTCGTGTACAGTGGAAGCTGCGAAATATTCGAAGAGATTCTTCGCGTCTGTTTCTTTTTACAACTCCTTGCGTCTCCTCGTACCTGGTAACAGTTTCATTTCATTTGCAGGCACAATACGATTTCGGTTGGTCTTATAGTTAAGCTTGCATGATCTACGGAGAGGATTCGCGCCAGCTTGAATTTCAGAAAAAAAGTAGTTTTCTTGAAATTCTTAATTATCGATCTCCCGACATTTTTGACTATCAATGAAAAGCCCTTTGATCTTATTCGTAGGGCAGCACGAGAAGTATTCCCACCATCGATGCTCGTTTTTCATGTGGTTTCTGTCCTTCTTCTGTGTTATCGAGAATCACTTCTCCACTCTCCTCCCGCTAAAAAGGGCTTTTCACTCTATCACTATAGTATAATATTTAGGTTAATTCCCTTTTTTATGTGCATATAGCATCATGTAAAAGTATAATTAAACGGAAATAATTCTTCCATAGAAATTGGCCTTATTCATTTCACTACCGCGAACGAATACAAAGGACTGATCGTGAAAAGCCAGACAAAGCAGACTTCTATCCCAGTAGCAACTACAGCGATGGAATCTTTAAGTTTACGTCCCGGATTTAAGACCGTTGTATTGGGTATAACCACGGATAGACTAGAAGATATACAATATAGTACAGATATATAATCAAGAAATACAATAATTTTTTTCATCTTACTTATCTTACTTGAGTTTCAATTTTCATTTTTTCCTTTGTCTTTTTTAACGTGACCCGATGTCCTTGCTCAGGTCTCGAGAGGATAAAGAAAAACGTTGAATATTGGAAACGTGAGTTTCTCACGGTGACTCACGGCATCCCGTCGAGACTTTTGCGAACCCATGGTGACTGGCGAACCCCCATAGTTGAACGAATAATCTAATTCAGCAGAACCCCCCATAGACAAAATCCCTTCCCTAGGTCTCCTTACTAGTATTCTTTAACTCCCTCTAGCATCCTTACCTCCACACTCTGTTTTTCATGGCTTCTTTTTCTCCCTAGTTTTACTTGCCCTCTTTCGCCCTGTTACATGTTCTACATGCTGATAGCGACACACCCCATCCCTTGACCTAAATTCTCTCTCATGTTTATCATCCACGTACCGTGGTACTCGATGACGCCTCCCAGCATAAATAACATGAATCATATAAGACATTTCAGAGGATCTTGAATCTCAAATGAAAGATATAATTAACCTTTCTCGTTTTCCTGATAAGTTGGTGCCATGTAAATCCTCCCACAATTAGCCCCTATTGTACCGACGCCACGAGAATATCAATTAATCCATCTGACCCTGCATGCTCAAGGACCAAAAAAAGCATTTATTTCAAGGTACTTTTAAAATGATGTAGTATGACGAGGAGCACATACATTTCCTGCTTGTCGATACGGGAAGGACGTCTACGATGTGTAAACCATGACGACGCTTTTACCGACGCTACTAAAATTTTCTGTCCGTGTATCTACGTACCTGTGATACATTAATATCATATGTAACACCTTCGCATAAAATATGTACGAGCTGGAAAACGAATATCTATCGAGCAATTAGCAATTTTTCTTTACTCGTTTCACTTTCCCTCTTTTGTGGCTCATGATCGTTAGTTATTGTATAGGTTATTCCTATAAGGTTGCGCATCGTTTTGTCACTGGGGAAATACTAGCCTAATATATCACAGGTTACATATAGAACGCAGGTATTTCCGAAACAGGGGTTGACGATCCAGTTGTTGTATTATGGCTTCGCTCTAAGAGGGCTTCGACACTTCGTTAACGTCGGGGTTTCGGTGATGGAGTTAAGGGATGATCTTGAGGTGAAAATGAAGATGAGAGTAACACTCACGTATACTACTCTAATATATGCACACTGCCCGTCATCGATACGTTCCTGAAAGTTTCGATATTATTTTTCACATCTATGTCAATTTACAAAGCTGAATATTAACAACAATAAGGGAAAACAAGGGAAACCCCTGTGACAGATAAGAATACAGCTAGATAACAATTATTATAAACTGCAGAAAGTACGTGTAAGGGCCTGGACCAAGCCTTCTGCAGATCAAAAACGCACGATCTAAGTCCAGCCTCTACGGACAGCGGGGGCAAGCGGGGGCCCGTCTTACGAATTGCGGACTGCTGTGTCGCAGAAGACGAATAAGACTTTCGAAGGAGATTTTGAACTGTAACCAACTTCAGCCGCAGACGCAGAACGCAACCTACAACGGGGCATATGTGTAAATGTCTGGATTAGGCATTTTCGGATGCTTTGGTCGCAGACGCAGAACTGCTGAAAAGGGAGCCAGACTAGTATCGCGATCATCCCTAGCCGAGTCGACCGCAACGGATCACTTGGTAGCAGCGACCGATCAAAGTCGGAAGATCCTCAAGAGATCTACAATTACACTTACAACCTCCGTCACTTCCTGTCCACTTGCCGAAACTCGGACCAGGTTAGACGTAAGGAACCACGTTCGTCACCGGAAGCGAACCACGTTAACAGTCGATCAGCGGGCAAAATGGTCCCGACAGAGGTGATTAGAAATTACCGGATGACCAATTGCACCCATGCGTCACAGTGAACAAGCGAACGCAGATGGACTTTAACCACTCCCCTAGAGAGCGCAATAAGGGATGCTGACGCCAACCTCACGACACGCCACCGCTCAAACCGTCATGACGCATTTACTACGGAGTTGACTGTGATACCAAAGTGGTGTCACGGAAGAAGCTATAGCCCAGCGGAAGATAGAAGTCAGTTCACATAGATGGGAAACATAATATTGAAACTGTCTGAAAGGCATCAATGACGGGCAATGTACGTCGGATACGGGTAAAGAAAGTTACAAAGTGCTAATTGATTATTTTCTTCACTTACGATCAAATATATTTATTTTTCACAATTATATACTCATTTTTTTCTTTTAACGATATCCTTTATACTGTGCTAGGTAACGATTCATGGTGTCTTGGGCATTTTTTTATGACATGACATCGTAACGCTGACATAACATAACCTTACTCAATGCTCTCACGCGAGGTTCGGTCAGGAAAGTTTGGGTTGATTATTATTATTATGATTATCAAAACTCTTGTTTCAAGCTAGGGGGATATTACGAATATGAGCTTGAAATTGAGTAATTACGAAGTCAAATTAGGGTTGTATCTGTGATTTACTAGTGGTGATACCTGGTATGTCTAGAGGTATGCGCTAATGTGCGAATTTTTTTGTGCTTTCATGCACGCTATTCCAGTTGATTTTCAAGGATACAATGACGTCGCGAATGCTGAAAGTAATAGCGATCGATTTTTCGCAATTCGTCGGGCGTGGATTTAACCAAGCGCGATCGAGTGCATTGTACTCTTATCCTTTTGCGGAATACGATTCAGAGGAATGGAAATGAAGGTCAAACGTTTGCATATTTTTATAAACCCATATTTACCCATAAGGAACGCTTTCCAATTCACGAGAATCGCGTAGTCACGGTGATACGAAAAAAAAAGAATAAATTTTAATATCCGATCTCATATAAAACTAATAAATAAAAAAAAAAGTAAGTAGAAGAATTGGCACTGAAAATATTACAAGGATGTCAGTTTGCATTAAAAATGGATAATAACCAAACAGCAACCTAAATAAGTACGAGCCAAACCCTATAAACAAGAATTCTTGTTTGTCGTTACAGTAAAAATAATTAATTCGATATCCTATAAAATGCTACTATCTTGTAAAAAAATCTAGCGTAATAAATTTCTTTATCAAGTCATATCAACAAATTATTTGAAAGTTCGCAAAGGTCATTCACGAATCAAGAAATCGTATTCTGTGAGTACTTTCCACGAGGGTTAATTAATTTTCGATCCCTCGAGACTGAGAGGGTATTTATACACCGTTCGACTCAACTACTCTTAGCTGCGTTTCTTATCGGAAGTTCAGGCAACCCGTAACATTTGAAGTGCCCGGTAGCCTTACGAGCACCTTTAATACAGCTTTCGGCATACACTGTATACCTATCGTTAATCTTTACTAATTAAATCGCAATTAACACCGTAGCACTTACCACCCATGTTTACGTATATACGTATATATCCTATACCATATATTTATAATATATCAGGTTATAACGTAAGGGCATTCGTCGCGTGTTCAACCGTGATTCGCGGAGGGTTGGCTACGTTATGGAAACTTGGTGCCGAATGACGTTGCGTGTCCGGACTCTTGGCGCCAGCCAAGCGAAACGTTCGACGAAAGCTGCCACGAAATATTTAACCAGATAATATTACGCCATATCTTTGTATAATTACGCGAATTCGAGGATAATAAACGCAAGATCGAATACGCTTTGTATATTGTCATCCTGGCAACTCCTGATACGACAAAATGCGTTGTGAACTCTTCGCCATCGTGTATTAGAAATACCAGTTCTTGAATCCTTACCTGGAAACATATATAATCTTGACATACTATATACGTGATGTATTTGATAATAAATATTCTCGCACAAAGCAAGACTTTGACTCCCCCGAGTCTTGTTCTACATACTGTAACGTAGTTACAGTTTTGATTCTGTATGTAAAATCTATGAAGACAAGTTCCTTAAGTTCAGATCTATGCTTATGTTTCTATACAGTTTTCTCTGTACAGGAGAACGGTATCGAATTTATGTGGGTTTTTGTTGCTTTGTGAGGATATTAAACCTTTTTTTTTTTGGAACGTGGCCATTCGGTCGACTGTTTTATTTACTGTTTCGAAATCATTATAATTTTCGTGAGTGTTGGCAAGAGTTAGCGAAAATGTCAAACCCATGACGGCGATGTATCCTGAAGTCTGGAAAGCAGTCAATTTGCGAAATCAAATTATATGAAGTGAAATTATATCAATATACTGGATATATATATTTCTATATACTGTAGCACCGTCCGATACATTCAATTTCTAGTTCTGTAGAATTTTGTAGAAATGGAAATAACACGAACAGGGAGTAAATCTACTTGTCGCATTTGCTCGGGGGTTTAGTACGTTTACGAAATTACCTACGTTACCTTTCATAACTGACAGACAAATTTACTACTGTGTTTTTGAAATGAAGGTAGTCAGGCCTCGTACTTTAAACGTCATTTTGAAAATTGATCAAGTAAGAAGCGTGGGTTTGGTCAAAATAATGCTGAGACACGAAAGATTTTACGAACCGCAACGTGGAGGAACTTTTTCAAGAATGGGATGGAAGTAAAACGTAAGAGAGTCCAGAAGTGATGACGTAACAATGGCTGTAGATGTTTGGAGCAGTTGAAAAGATCCTATATGACAAAAGAGACAAAGGGTTGATCGAGGGAAAGCGATGAGTAGGTAGAACAAAGAGTGGAGTTTGTTTTTTTCTAGTGACACATGAGTGTTTTTTTATGACTACATTTAAAATATTCCTAACTGATATACATACCTGGGATATATAATAAATAACGCATGTGCAATATAGAAATAGGATAATTCATAGCTTTAATAAAATGTAACAGATTTATGTCAAATGATTATTCGTTATATTGAAAAATAAAATAGATTAGTTTATTTTGGTGATACTGGAGATGAGAAAAGATAAATTACACTTGGGGAGTCTTCGTGCGTAAGAGGCATCTATATACGCTTTATATTTCGTGTCCACAGGCGGTAACGATCCATCCAAACTCGTATGGGATATTGTTATGGGGATGTGCTAATTTCGAATTACTTTGGATCCACCCTCCCTCCCTCCTTTCGCAGGTTGATCTTTACCATTAGGGATATAATTATATCGCGTGGAATATTGTTTTAACAATCAAAAGATTTTTCAATTACTTTCTCTTGGAACTTACATTACAAACAGTTTTTTTTCTTGATGGAGAATATAAGGGAAACAAGAATGGCACATAAAGGTAAAGAAAGACAGCATCCTTTGCAGTGGAGGAGGTAGCAGTAAATACGCATTTTCTTTCCTTTCTTCTTGTTTCAATACTTAACGAAGGTTCCTGCGCTAAGCTCGAAAAGTTCATGAGCCGTGTCAAGCATTTATAAGACGCACAATGTGGGTAACCAGAGGCGATGGGGAAAACGACCATGGCCATCAGAAATCGTTAAATAAGAATAGGTTGGCGTTGCGATTATGAGGATCAACAGAGTAGGGTGAGTAGCGGGATTTAAGGTAAATGTCACGTCGTTCAGTATATTTAAAAGGCGCAGCAAGGGAGTATTTCGATATGATATTACTTAGAATCCAAAGAGGCCTGGCAATTTTTCCCTTTTGCATCTCTCCTTTCATAGCTTCACTTTCATATTTCCTAACCATAAACTCCTCTCTTTCTCTCTCTCAATTGTTTCCTACTCATTCTTGATAGCAACGGAAACATTGAGGCCGATGCTTTTTCGCCAGCGAGAAACGACGGGATGGCAGACGTTAATGGAGCCGGCCACTTTTAAAGATTAAAGATAATTCCGTAGCGTATCGCCCTCCTCTTCCCCAATATAAGATACCATCTAGATACAAGATAATACGAATCGATAGCCATTCGTCGCTTGGTCTTTCGTCTACCGAACACAGCAAGGCGATATTAGATTATCGGTTCTGAATATTAAAAAAAAAAAAATCACTCCTTTTTTTGAATTTGATATTTTATATTTGAGTATTTGTATTATTCACTGACCCCGCAGGATATTAGAATAGGATATATATATATGCTGAATGTGCCATATTTTCAATATCAATAGGGATGGGTTTTAGATTTAGTAGTTTCATGAAATTTGATATATTTTTTTCTTTTGAAATCTTCAAGTTTTTTTTATTATGCATTAAAGTGGAGGACCTGATGAACACAGACCAGGAAAATCGTCGGGTTATGTATGCCAAGGGTATATAACCTTGTGTACCTATCACACAATGAGAACGTCCCAACCCATATGTTTTGCGTGATTGACAATATTACATTTCACGAGTTTCTATCCGCGTAATTGAAGCACTCTTCCCGTTCTCATACGCTTTTTATGTTACGACTGTATGGTATTACTAGCTGTGTCGTAATAACAGCATTACTTCGACATATTGTCTCGAACGATATTAAACAATTTTGAGAAATATTAAAAACTAATGTAGGTCTATACCGACTTATGACGTAGCTGAAATCTATCCGTAATAGCGTCTTGTATATAGAAATTCGTCAGACTTTTCGAAAACTTCTATATCGGTACGAGTACTAGTAAATTACTTCGTAATTACCCTCTGTTTTTGAATCGCGATAACTCATGGAAATTCTGATTGTCAAATGACTGCAAATTTATTAAGTAGCGCATAGGATATTAATGATGGCAAACAAACGTTATTAACCTTAAAATTGTTCATAAGGATCCCTGTTAACCTAGGGGACAAGGATACGTCCTCTACCATGTCTTCATTTTCCATCTTCTCGTTTGCTCCTCTACAGAAGGGTAGAAAAGTACTCACGGTAGCTTCTTTATTGATTGCTTAAAGGAATTGGCCGGCGCCGCCCGCGTCGCATTGGTCGATCGTTCGCCGAGTGACGTCACTCGGGCACCCTGCTATTGATTTTCCCCGAACAAAGCGTCGGGATTGGTCCGCGAGCCCGGAAAAACGAGGCAATACCGTGTCCACGTGACCTGCGGTAACGTCACCGCGCAAAAGCCGCGGCCATGGCTCATGCGAACTATCTTCGCATTCTCGCCACGGACGGCGCGCGCGTCGCTTGATGAACTACTCGTATCCCTTGCAACTACGGAACGGCACGGTCTAAGGGTAGACGTGCAATAATGTTCGCGAGCGCGGCTCCGAACTTTATCACGACCGATATCACGTTTGTTATAGTGCGCGAGTTGTGACTTTTGTACAGTGATCGAGAGGTTCGCCTCCCGGGAGTTTTCTCGAAGGATTTTATCGTAAACGACATTACTATCATTAGGGGTAAGTCTGCTTTATCATCGATCGTGTCTAACGGCCTGTCGGACTTCCGTTCACCATCGATTATCCCTATGGGATTCTAAATTTCGTATGTAATTTACTACATTGACTACCTCGTACATGCTTTAATGATTTTCTGGTAAATTAATATTTCCCGATGGTGATTTTAACGTAGGACTTATGTCGAGACTTGTGAGTATCGATCACCGAGGCGTCGCTTTTTTTCGACGTCGTAAGCTTTCAAGGCTGAGCATTGACGAAGATGGTGGTTGAAGGGTATATTTAAAAAATATCAAATTTCAAATTTCAACTTTCTTTCAATCTGTGTCAGACGGTACAGTTAGTATTATGTTCAGAACAGTGTAATATCGTGGGCTGCCATTTTGATAGCTTTAGGATAGGTTCTGTTCTCGGAAAAACAATCAACCTTGAATTTAGAGCTTTAAATTAGTTTTTTTAGTATAAAACTTAGTAAAAAATAACTCTAGACAAATTTTTGTGTCCTTGACATGATGTATCGTACAGACTTGTATCCCCACTATAGTCCTCGCGCATTTCTAATTCGTTTTACCCATATAAATACATTCGCGATGACGGATCAAAGATCAGTCCATCATAGCATTAAGTCAACTACTATCAATTGAGTTTAATCATCTAATCATAAATCCAATATCCATCATTTAAATATTCCAAGTGTGTTTGAAATTTTTAAATCGACTTTAACTAATTCGCTTCGCGTAGACAATTTTTCGTTCAAAATTACCATGAAAATCATGATAATCCTTGGACACCGAGGCATTTCATAACGTATCATATGTTTATTTTAGAACATTTCAATATAGGACTTAAGTCACTTGGGTGCCATATGTGTTATCCAACACCTGTCTTCTGTATCCAACTAAAGAAGAATTTCGAAAAGCAGTGACGCATTGCGCTTACGTATTCAGCGAATCCTCCCCTCGACTGACAACCCTTACGAAATACGAGCTTCTCGGTATTCACGTAGTATCATAATTCTGCCCACGCACCTTTCCCGTCTGGACATCATTCGAGTGACTCATCGTTCATCCCTTGGTATCCCGTTACCAAGCACCACACTCGACCCATTTAATATTTTGTCTTGTGCTACAAATACTTAAATAATTTTGCACTCCGCTGCTTTATTAATGACTGGGATAAATTTAATAAAGAACCCGGCACTTTGTACCCTTTTTAAGGGACAAGTGAATCATTGAAAACAGCTACGTGTCATACGAATTCCTTATCGGTTAAACGATTAGTATTAACAGCAAATTTGATTGTTTTTTAAAAAATTAGTCATCGCGCCTTTGATGATAACAGTAATGTGATTTGATCAACAACGCGTTACTGGATCTTTGGAATTGAAACAAGATTATACCCTTATGCTATGGACTGTAAACTCTAAGCTCTTAAGAGAACTTTGAGGGTATCAGAATTTGGAAAATATACGTTATTTGAAATTTCTCAAAAATATCCATTTGATTAATCGTTGCAATGCAATTAAAATTGTACCCAGGTGTATCATATATACGTTCTCAAGCGTTATTCAAATAATTTATAACGACTCCGTTATTAAATGCTCATGCCCTTTAGGATTCCCATAGGATACACAATGGGGCGACGCTCGATCCATAATGAATTCTCAACGCTCTTTAGTTAAACGAGGAGTTACTACTTTATTTAATCGAAATAATTCGCGTACATTAAATCCATATCATATATTGACTTAATGTTTTAACAATTTTTTTGTCACAACAGGTCCACCCAGGAATACGTTGAAAGCCTGAGGAACTAAAAGAAGAGCTTGAAGATGTCGTCGGTGAAGGTGGCGGTACGGGTACGGCCCTTCAACAATCGGGAAATTTCCCGTGAAGCACAATGCATCATCGATATGACTGGCAACACCACCTGTAAGTTACTATTACTCTATAGAAAAAGATGAATTTTCTATTAGGCTTCGCGTAACATGGGTGACAAACATCCCCTGACGCCGTATATCCCTACATATGTTAATTATGATAATGCTAGAGTGCGATTACCTGTGTAAATGTTTGTTCTACTCAAAAATCAGATAAATACATGCATATCCAATGCTGATAGGTAACTTTTTTGAAATTTTATAAAAGAGTGACTATTTATAATCCAATTACTGTCTCGGTAGCACAGTCGCATAGGTCTAGTTGTTGCGCGTATGTACTGGATATGTAGGAATATTACAGGGGGAAAACACAAGAAAGATTTTAAGAAAAGGATAAAATATAGAAGGGAAGGGCTCAGCCAGCATCTCTGAGCAGGATCGATACTGGTAGCGGCACTGGTGACTCACCATGTTTCCTTTTATTACTTCTACTCTGTTTTCGTTCCAAGGATTCGGTTATAACTTGAGAGAAGTAATAAATGATATACATATATATATAGTATACATATATGCAATCTATATATTTATATATCAGTCTCCCTGTGGTACAAGAATGCGACTCGAAAATCGTAATCAGGAATCGTTTAGATAAGGATAATATGGATCGAACCGATTCTACAATATTCAAATGATAATTATTGTTAATCCGATTATCGTAGACTCGAGAAATTCTCGTGCAATTATTATACATCAATATATCAAACAGGTATTATTTTCAAGATTATACATATTTTTATTCCAACACCAAGAACAGTGCCACCAATATTTCCAAAACGAAGCAATACGTCTCTATTTCTAGAAACAATGTACAGCCTCAATAATAATTTCATCTGCTGACGTGATAAGCGGTCCTACGTAAGCCGAACACAATGCGTGATTAAAAGGTCGTGCCCCATTAACTTTTTCCGAATTCATAACGTATCCACCCTTGTAGCGTGTATCGACCTTTTTGTCGAATCCCTCTATCCTACGGAAATAATCAGGATTGTTTCCGCTCAATCTAGTCTGGCAATTTCCGCTGTGGAATGTCTCCCACGCTTCACATACAAAATAATATCAACGCATTTCCCATATAGGTAATGAACGAAACCACGACATACGATACTAACACAACATATCTTTCGTCGAGAACTTTCATTTTCTGGGTGTTACCTGCCCTTTTCTTATTGATGTTGCCTGTAAAAGGCTTTTTTTGCCCTTTCACGCTGAAATAAGTGAAAAGGAGAATGAAGCAGTCTTGATTAAAATTTGTCCTTTCAATTATCTCCCCATTCAATCATCAAAAGCTAGATTAGAAGTTTCTTCGCCATACGATATCACGCAATCGCATTTTCAGTGTTTTGTCTGAAGTGGTGGTATTATTTGTACGTATCAGGTATATCCATATGTTACGTATGTGGAGCTTTTCGTTTTTATGTCCAGTCTGACCGCATGTGGGTGGTGTTTATTTAGGGGTAGAGTTTCAGTCGCGTCATAGAGATGATCAGTTTTCAGGGTCGAAATAAAATAGTAGCCTCATTATTAAAAAAATGTGTCATACTGATTCCAAAATTCTATTTACTACGTTATACATCAAATACCTGATATTAGTCACTTCGATTATGATTCAGAAATTCGTCTCAATCCAGGTGTCTATTTTCTTATGTGTATCGAAGAAATGGCGCACAATTAATCATCAAATCAATTACGGAATTAATTTGTCTCGTCGCGGCTCCCCGTTGTCTCTTAGGCTTAAGCATCTCACGCATTTTGTCGATTGAACAGACTGCGTGCTTCAGCGTTACTTTTTACTCGAAAGCCCTTCGAATCCCTCCTGCGCTTCTGGATGACCTTCGACGCTTAAGAAAAGATTACGCCTGCGGTATCGTTAAACCTGGTAGTTACTTCTTGTTTGTATTGGAAATTTACAGCAAGAAGCTAATTGAGGTTTCCTTCGTGTTTGGGCGTAATCGCCTGCAGGTGGGATTTTACGTATTACGTAGCTCTGTCACGATAAACAGGATTAGATGGCAAACGGATGAGATACTTCGCAAATGTGGATTAACGTGAACCCTTATATCGTTTCCTATATTAAACGACAAAATGCAAGTTATTGCTGGGCAATTAAAAACGCAGGTTCCAGAAATTAATGTTGCGATGTTGATCTTGCTAAATGCAGAAATTATTGAGAATTTATTAGGGCATATAATATCTAGCTCTTGCTTAAATGGGTAAACTCAAATGAATTTTCTTTGACTTGCAGCAATAGTTAATCCAAAAGCACCACCTGGCAGCAAGGATGCCATCAAGAGCTTCAATTATGATTATTCCTACTTCTCCATGGACGTAAGTAATCAGCTTATCGTTACTTTATTACTTTTGTATCAATTAAAGCGATTTGGAGAAAAGTATGCGCTTATCATTTGGATCTACAGATACTCTGTAAAGTCTGCACGTAGCTACCTCTTATGAATAATTACAGAAGAAAACTATACTAGGATAGTACCTTGTGAAATATTCAAGGTGGTATCGCTGCAAGGTATACGGAAGCCGAAGACATCCCACGGGATCCGGTATTCCTGTAAATGGCGTTGTCTAGTATAGTCTGCAACTTCATGAATCTTATGTCTTTACAATAAGTCGTATCCACGAACCTTATTCCAAAGCAGAAATTGTTACTCGCGTTTACTCGTGAAAATTTCCAGACGCTCATAATCAAATGAGATGATTAATATGTATACACATACGCAATATTTTTAAATATTAAAATTAATCCATTCACGATGATAAATTTGTATAATGGATTATATATTACTTACAGCCTTGCGATACAAACTATTCTTCGCAAATTATGGTGTATAAAGATATCGGAGAAGAGATGCTGGAGCACGCATTCACTGGTGAGTCTTGAGTGAAATGTTGAATTTAAATAAATTGTGCTTATACCATTCAAGGATTTTGTTTTATCCAAAAATATTTGTGTCTGCAGGTTATAATGTATGCATATTCGCTTATGGACAAACTGGCGCTGGAAAGTCGTACACGATGATGGGTAAACAAGAGGATGGCCAGGAAGGGATTATTCCACAGATTTGCAAGGATCTATTCAGGAAGATCAGCAAGAATACGAGCGATCAATTGAAATTTTCAGTAGAAGTTAGCTATATGGAAATTTATTGCGAGCGAGTCAGGGATTTACTCAATCCTAAGAATAAAGGAAATCTTCGCGTACGCGAACATCCTGCCCTTGGTCCTTACGTTGAAGATCTTTCCAAACTCGCGGTTATGTCCTACGAGGACATTCACGATCTCATTGACGAGGGAAACAAAGCAAGGTTTGTTATTGAACGATATATGATCTAATTAAAAGTTTACGGGAGTCTAAAGACTATGAAATATCTATGTGTTTCTAGAACTGTCGCTGCCACCAATATGAACGAGACTTCAAGCAGGTCTCATGCAGTTTTCACGATCTTCTTCACCCAGCACAAATGTGACAGTACGACCGGTATGGATACTGATACAGTGAGCAAGATCTCGCTTGTGGATCTGGCAGGATCAGAGCGTGCTGATTCAACTGGAGCCAAAGGTACCAGGCTGAAGGAAGGCGCCAATATTAACAAGAGTTTGACCACCCTGGGCAAAGTCATCAGTGCGCTTGCCGAGATCGTAAGAATCATTACTTTCTTTACTTTTAGATGATAGAAAATTATTTAAATAGTTAGAGCTTCAAGTAACGTAAAATTATTGTTTATGCTATGCTATCTTTTGTGGAACTCTTTAGGCGGTAGGTTTTGTAACAAAAGTGAATTGATGTCAAATGATCCAATACTATTTTGCGTGATGATAAATAATATTACTCACTTTTTGCTTCAGGCTACCAATCAAGCTACCAAAAAGAAGAAAAAGGCTGACTTCATTCCGTATCGAGATTCGGTGTTGACTTGGTTACTTCGTGAGAATCTTGGAGGAAACTCAAAAACCGCTATGATTGCAGCCATCAGTCCTGCCGACATAAATTATGATGAAACTCTCTCTACACTTCGGTAATTATCATTTACGTATACACATGCATAAGGGATACGAAAAAATTGTTTGCACATTAAATCATTCCCAATCCTAGATACGCTGACCGAGCCAAACAAATCGTCTGCAAGGCGGTCGTTAACGAAGATGCCAATGCCAAGCTCATCCGGGAACTTAAGGAAGAGATTCAGAAGCTACGGGAGCTACTGAAGCAAGAAGGAATCGACATGCAAGAAGGTAGGTTATTAAATAAGTTATTAAGTAAAGCTTCAAAATTCAGTAAAAAACGATGGAACGAGCGTGTACATACCAAGTTGTAGACTGCTAGCGAAAAAGAATGTCCAATCGCAAGTGAAAGAGGTAAGACCCGATCGAAATTCATCCCTTACGATTGGACAATTAAATGCAAATGTGCCATATTTAAGAAACTTGAGTGAGATCGTTAAATGATCCGTACGAGAGGTAGGCCGAGTCATTTACATAGTGTTATTTTCTTTGTCCCCTTTGTGCTCGACGTAGGGCCAGATGGCAAAATCACTTATGAAAAGAAAGAATCTAGTAAGTAAACGAAATACCAAACACGCCATCACTATCTGCCTCGAGTCAGCTTTTTCACAGCCAAGCTAACTACGTTTATTACCTCATTATACCTGTGTACCTTTATACTCATGTTTTAACTGCTTCGGCTGCCTACATTCATATATTATATATTTTTATTAATTAAGGGGATCAGCTATTTACATTGCGGTTATCGTCGTACCTGTCGCGAATGATTTTTACAATAACAAGAATATCATCGTTACGCGCGATATAAAGCTTTACGATGCCACGTTGCAATTCTTGTTTGCATCGCACGTAATGTCGAGAAAGGGGATAAATAATGCCCGCTGATAATGGCAAGACCTAATGTCGCACTCGAGGATCAAGAAGATCAATAACGAGCGAAGACGATTCAATATGAAGTGGGAGCGGACGAATAATGATTATGACTACATATTATAACTACATATAATTGTATATCGTACAGAATGAGTGTCCATTTCTTAGTTCATTTGATATTCGTAGTTAAGATTAGCCTTCGCTTTAGCTTGGCCCCTTTCTGGCTTACGTACATTGAGCGTCTGCCTTTGGCCCTTGTCAAACAAGTTTATTCATAGAATTATATCGCTTTCTTCTCCATGATTACGTTGCATGGCAGAATTATATTGCACTAAACACCAAAGAGATTGGTTTAGCTTTTCGAAGGGTTTCACACCGGTCGCTGGGCATTGCGAATCAATATACGCGATCATGCAAATAAATGGTAGGCTTTTTTGCTCTTGGTATGAAACTACCCATTTGGCTTTCAGTGTTTTCAAGTGCGTGGTGTCAACTCCATTGTAAGGACTAACGGTATCTAAAGCGTTTAAAAAATAACTTATATCGTCCCAGTTTCATTTTAATTTTTCCAATTCACTGATAAAATCTCCTATTCTGAACTGTATTATTATCTCCTGTACCTCAATACTTTATGTTAATCTATGACTCTTGAAAAGAAGCAGAAGAAGATTGCGAATCATCAATATTCCTTTGCGACTACATTATTTTTATTTATAAATGCAACGAGAACCAGAATCCCACTGGAGTCAAAATTAAATTGGTATCATGTAATTAACGGGTTGACGCCACTCGTTTTCTCGCAGAAAGGTTCAATAGGTTTCACGTCATCTCCATAGATGCTTTAACGATTTTCATTTGCTTAGGAGACGAGCCGGCCAACATGAAGGCAATCAAACGTGAAGATGACGTCAAGGAAACCAGACAACGTGTACCGTCGCATCCAGCATCGACGCTTGCTGAGGAAGCAGTTGATCAACTGCAAGCAAGCGAAAAGCTCATAGCCGGTAAGTTATAAGATAGTTTCAAGTAGGTTAGTCGAATAGAACTTGGTTCAACTAGATAAGATCATTGATGAATTATTCATTGACTGGCAGAACTTAATGAGACATGGGAAGACAAACTCAAGAGAACTGAATCAATAAGATTACAACGAGAAGCTGTTTTCGCTGAAATGGGTGTTGCTGTCAAAGAAGATGGCGTGACTGTTGGCGTATTCTCACCGAAAAAGACACCGCATCTGGTTAATCTGAATGAGGATCCACTGATGTCCGAATGTTTGATTTATTACATCAAAGATGGCTTCACTAGGATTGGATCGGCCGAAGCTAACATTCCTCAGGATATACAATTGTGCGGGCCGTATATACTCAGTGAGCACTGCGTTTTCGAGAATCATGAGGGCGTCATTACCCTTATGCCCAAGAAAGGAGCATTGATATATGTCAACGGACGGGAAGTTACGGAACCTATTATCCTGAAGACAGGATCACGAGTTATCCTTGGCAAGAATCATGTATTTCGTTTCAATCATCCGGATCAGGTCCGCGAACGGCGTGAGAAAAACTCGCCGGCCGAGACTCCAGCAAATGGCGAGACTGTTGACTGGAACTTTGCGCAGATCGAACTCCTTGAGAAGCAGGGTATCGATCTTAAAGCGGAAATGGAGAAGAGGTTGTTAGTTCTAGAGGAACAATTCCGGAAAGAAAAGGAAGAGGCTGATCAACTGTTCGAGGAGCAGAGAAAGGTACAGTGCACTACATATTTTTCTTATATACCACTTGTTTAACACTATTCAAGTTACAAAATTTTTAAATGTCCACTAAAATACGTGAACTTGTTCAGAGAACAAAGTTATTTTTCAAAGATATGTGCATATTAATGAAAACAATGTTGTTAATACATTTTTTCTTCTTGTTCAATCAGAATTATGAAGCCCGCATAGATGCCTTGCAAAAGCAAGTTGAGGAGCAAAGTATGACAATGTCTATGTACAGCAGTTACACTCCAGAAGATTTTAACAATATCGAGGAAGATATATTTGGTGAGTATATTAAGACGCTGTGCTTAATTTTCTATTCATTTTATTAACAAATACTGCACCAACATAATCATGGAATATATAACATCATTTTATTCCTCATCTGAAATACTCATAGGATGTCATAATCACGCTTCCATTGATGCTGACTCACCTCGTACGGTTTTCCATTATCATTCAGTATTCATCATCAGTTATTTAAAATTATTTCTAAATCTTGGTGTTTCGACGCATGAGCTAGTGAACCCGGCTAAATCCGTCCTACATCGTGCTCAAGAGAGATTCAGTCTTAATTCTTCCATTAAACCAACAATATTCATACTAATTTCAGAATGAAAGTGAAATCTTTCTTATTTGCATGTATACATTTTTAAAATTTGATATGTCGCATGAGTCCAAGTGAAATAAGATGCGATCTGCATCTTGAAAATATCTTTGAAATTTTGTCTCTTTATTAGAAATTGGCTTGTGGCTTTGTCAATGCAATATACCGTTATGAGAGGAAAGTTTGCATTCGGAAAATTCAACACACAAAATACATAAACACAATAATAACCCCATAATACGTAGTTTAACCCTATTCCTTAAAGGAGACGCAATGTGATTGTCTTTTATATGTCGTTACAATATCTCTAAATAACGTTCTTCGTTCATTCATAAGTAAATCGTATTGTACACGTTACGCTCCTTTAACGGGATAATTGGGAAATACCTAACGCTTGGCTTTTCTGACTGTTTTGCCTGGTGATGGCTTGCATTTCAGTCAACCCCTTGTTTGACGCAGAGAGCAACTGGAGCGAGCGTGAATTTCAACTAGCTGCGTGGGCTTTCCGCAAATGGAAGTATCATCAATTTACCAGTCTGCGAGATGACCTCTGGGGCAATGCGATATTCCTCAAAGAGGCTAACGCCATTTCCGTGGAGCTTAAGAAGAAGGTAGTACTTACTAATTGCTCTCCGTTACAACTGTCCCAAACTTTATTCAGAAATCACTTTTAAAATCTTATGCAAGTTTTATTTCATACCATTAATTTTTGTTCAGGTTCAGTTCCAATTTACGCTACTCACCGATACCCTTTACTCACCCTTACCCGTCGACCTTCTACCGGCCACCGACGATGACGACGACGAGGAGAAACCATTCCCACGTACGATCGTTGCCGTTGAAGTGCAAGACACAAAAAATGGCGCTACTCATTACTGGACCCTGGACAAGCTTAGGTAAGTGTATCGTTATGGTAAAATTTTGTAATAGCGTGAAATGACAAAGACATAGATCCATCTCAAAGGCAAAAGATAAAATAATCGCAGTCACATGAAGCACGCAATATCAGCTGATATCAGATGAATTCATTAGAATGTTGATTGAAGAACGTCTCAGGTAGGCTTTTCATGTAGAAATTAGCTGATACGTAGTATAAAAAGTGTTTGTTGTATTCCATCTCCTTGTATTCATAATTGCTAATTATTATTCCCAAGTCATCGCACTAGTCATAGGGGATATTACCAGGAAGCGATACAAACGATGGGTCATTGATAAGAACTGGGCTTATCAATTACAATCAGAAGTTTTAAAGTCGTTCGTAGAATTTCGTCAAGTTCGACGATCGTCCATCGGCTACTGCAGAAACGGCCACTAACAAAATTGTACATGTTGACTTGTAGACAGCGCGTGGAGCTGATGCGACATATATACAATGAAGACTTGAGTCCCAGCACTCCGGAGGCCAAAGAGGATTTTTTCCAATGCCTTACGGTCTACTCTAATCAGAAGTTTTCCCTCGCAAATCTTTTGCCTTCGAGGTTGGTGCTCGGTCGCGCACAATACACATCCTGTAACCGCTTCAGCCGGCGGATACAAAATTCATTCTGGTTGTAGAACCCTTAGAACGTTAATACTCGCTGAGAAGCATTTCATCAATTTAGAGTTTGAAGAATGAGTTATGAATTCGTCGATGTGTTTCCATATCATCGTTTTATCGCATTCATACGTATCGCATATTTGCGAAAGTCTTGGGTACACAGATTGGTCCATCGGCAATTCTAATGATTTATAGCGAGACTGGCGCTATATTTCCCCAACACACTCGTCCCAATTTTCTGTAACACATTGACATCTTAATTCCCAGTTATTGTGTGGCCGCTTAAAGTACTCTCTTCAAACGACAATATAGCTTGGAGTACTTGATATCGACTTTCATGGACGTGTTCTTTTGCTTGCATAGATAGTGGCTGCATGATCAGTTTAGGCTCTTCCTTCACCATCGGTCCCATTAAATCTTATGTTCGGTTGCTTGCAACGGCTTTAGCTTCCGCTAACACTACACTTAGCGTTGCTCCTTTAAGTATAGTGCCTGTCTGGATCCCACCGTACCTTTACTATCGTATGAGACTCTTTTATCACTTTCTGAAAATCGAGGAAGCAAAGTGTCTTGCATATTCAGGAGTCTTGGTGATACTTGACGATACACATGAAGTCTGTATCTTTATAGGAAATACTGTGCAATATACTTCAATTTATGCTTTAGACCACGAGCTTTAATGGGTGTTCTCCGTCTACAGAGCTTTCCTGGATACACTGCATGACAACCGATGTCCTCCTTACGTTTTACTTTCGTTTAGCTAATCGTGTATAATTACATAGGCAAAGACTGGAACTCATGAGGGAGATGTACCACAACGAAGCTGAACTGTCTCCAACTTCTTTGGATTATAATATTGAAACTATTACTGGCGGTGATCCATTCTACGACAGATTTCCTTGGTTCCGAATGGTCGGCAGGTGATTATCGATGATCTTCCACATTGTCGTAATTGTACTTATTGAAGAGTTATTCATATTTTTATACATTGTTACAGGTCTTTTGTTTACTTGAGCAATCTTATGTATCCTGTGCCATTGATTCACAAAGTTGCAATTGTGAATGAAAAGGGTGACGTTAAAGGATATCTTCGCGTAGCAGTCCAGGCCGTTGTCGGTACGTTTAAAATTTAGGATTATATTATCTCAAAATGTCACAGACCTCTAATCAGTCCTTCTTCTAGAAGAGGAAAACAGCGAATACTCAAGCGGTGTCCGACAATCCGCTCGTATCTCATTCGAGGATGATCTATTTGGTGGACATAGGCAGAACAAACGTGGTACTCTTCTGGCACAGACTTTGGAGAAGAATCAACAGAACCTGTTGCAAGAAGAACGCGTCGTCGAAGGTCAGACTGAAGGGAAAGACTGCAAGGATGTCAAGGACGAGGAAGAAGTCGGTGACGCTGACAGTGGCAGAGGAGATAGCTCCGTTTCTAGCGACATGAAGGAAGATGAGATGCCTGATCATCTTCAACCTGGTGCTCAATTTACATTCAGAGTAACGGTGCTGCAGGCAATGGGCATTTCCACAGAATATGCTGACATATTTTGTCAATTCAAGTACGTATATTGATAATCATTATTTTAATACTCATTTGTCATTACATCGTTCGTTCTCTCATCATCATTGTTCATGTATAGCTTCTTACATCGACATGACGAAGCTTTCTCTACGGAACCTGTGAAGAATACTGGAAAAGGAAATCCACCTGGTTTCTATCACGTACAAAATGTAAGTATTTTAATGTATTAACTTCCTTCCTTCCTTCCTTCCTTCCTTTCCTTATAGCTGTATCCCCAATGGGGGACATGTGCCAGTTAATGTATTAACACCGAAGGCAAGATACTGCAAAACACTTATCACTTACTTCTGCAGATCACCGTCACGGTTACAAAATCATTCCTGGAGTATTTGAAAACGCAACCCATAGTGTTCGAGGTCTTTGGCCACTATCAACAGCATCCATTGCACAAAGATGCTAAGCTCGAATAGTAAGTGTTCCTAACGCATAAGAATTGGAAATGTTGAGTAATCCTTCACGATAAAATGATCCTTCCACAGCAGCGTTCGACAGCCACCCAAAAGGATGTTGCCTCCATCTATACCGATCAGCCAACCAGTACGCTCACCAAAGTTTGGTAGCGTCCTACCATCCCCCAGTACATCACACGTTCATGCTAAGTACGACGTGCTTGTTTGGTTCGAGATTTGTGAATTGGCGCCCAATGGAGAGTACGTACCATCTGTGGTAGACCATAGCGATGATCTACCGTGCCGTGGACTCTTTTTATTACATCAAGGCATTCAGCGTCGTATACGAATCACTATTGTTCACGAACACGCACCTGAACTTCGATGGAAAGATGTCAGGGAGCTGGTAGTCGGCCGCATTCGGAATACACCTGAACCCGAGGAAGAGGACAACGACTCATCGGTACTCTCTCTGGGATTATTCCCTGGAGAGTATATAGAGATTCCTGGAGACGATAGGTGTATGTTCAGGTTCGAGGCTGCTTGGGATAGTTCATTGCACAATTCAGCTCTGCTCAATAGAGTTACCTCATACGGAGAACAAATATTCATGACGATTTCTGCATATTTGGAGGTGGGTATAGACTATGCAGAGCTTTGTCATTCGAAGAGTTGCATACCGATTTTCTATTTTTGTACTTTTACGTTTATGTAGTTGGAGAATTGTGGTAGACCGGCAATTGTAACAAAGGATCTCAGTATGATAATTTATGGACGGGATGCCAGGGTTGGACCACGATCATTGAAGCACCTCTTCAGCGGGCATTATCGCAACCAGGAAGCGAACAGACTCAGCGGCGTTTACGAGTTGGTTCTACGTCGCGCTTCAGAAGCAGGTAGTCCAGGTTTGTCCCGCCTGACCCTTAGTGTAGCTCCTTATCCATTTCAAATTATTTGCATCCGACTTCCCTTACTGCTTGCTTAATGATACGCAAACTTCCTTTATCTTGCGAAACGTTCCCATTTACGTTGCCGGCGATTTTGATACTTCAGGTGTACAGAGACGACAACGTCGAGTACTGGACACTAGTTCCACGTATGTAAGAGGTGAGGAAAATCTCCACGGATGGAGACCTAGAGGAGACAGCCTGATCTTCGATCATCAATGGGAATTGGAAAAACTCACTAGATTAGAAGAAGTAGAACGAGTAAGACATACTCTTCTCCTCAGGGAAAAACTTGGAATCGACAAAATTCCCTTATGTAACAAAACCACACACGATTTCACCAAGAGCGAGAAGGTAGGAAATTCGACTGTAAAAAGGAAATTGCAGAGTTTACATGTAATATCTGCTTGCAGGAAGTATGCAACATGGTAGCAAAGGCCACTAATGAGCCACATGCCAGCCCTGTGAAATTGAAGAAGTCTGCGAGTAAAGACGTTTATGAACCCTGGGAAATGACGGAGAGAGAGCGCGAACTCGCCACAAAATATATCAAGCTCATTCAGGGTCGAATTCCAAGCAAGGAGCCTATTGTTCTTTCCGACGTGTCGCCAGGAGAAGATACCATAACTGACATGTCTGCATCCATGATATCCTCTGTCGTTTCATCCTCGTCTCAAGAGTCAGTATACTCGCAACCGTACAACCTTCGAGCACAGGTAACCCTCGCAGTATGCCTGAAACGCTGTTTTGCAGTTGTCCATGTCATCGTAATCATTTGTCGCGAACTTTTCCCTGGTCTTGATTGTATTTCTTCTGAAAGCTCCAACAAAGAACGTAACAGTTCTGAGTCGTAGCTCATGCAGCAATAGAAGCTTGACCAGGACTTTGTGTTTAGTATTGGCAAGCCAGTACGCTTTTTAGGCGTCATTCGTGTAAGTGCTTGCTCACGACAACTGCCTTTCGAATGTAAAGCGTTCAGGTGATGCAGGAGTGTTACTTGCAGCCCACAGGAAAAATAGTGAGGAGCAGTTCTAAGTCGTGCATCTTTAGGTTGAGCTCACCGGAACGTGCTAGACTTCAAGAACTTCAAGATAGCATGATGGCTGGTGAATCAGCCAGCCAGACTAACACAACGGCACCAGCACCCTTGGGTTCGTCATCTCCTCTGAAAGAGAGTCTTGTACTATACGTGCCGGAAGTCGAGGAGATACGTATTAGTCCTGTTATCGCCAGAAAGGGCTATCTGAACGTTTTGGAGCACAAGACTAACGGTTGGAAGAAACGATGGGTGGTACGTGTGGAAACGGCGTCAATGAAGAGCCTAAGAAATGTATTTTTTTATGCACAGTCCTACGTGTAAATATATCCATTATCTTTGTTAACAGGCGGTTCGCAGACCCTACGTATTTATCTTCAGGGAAGAAAAGGATCCAGTAGAGAGGGCTTTGATTAATCTAGCTACCGCTCAAGTCGAGTATTCGGAAGATCAGTTGGCAATGGTTAAAGTACCAAACACTTTCAGGTACCCTTGGACCCTCTCAAACATCTATATGCCTTCTGAACAATGCGTAAACAAATTTTATATACTTTCAGTGTGGTAACCAAACATCGAGGATACCTACTACAGACCTTAGGCGACAAAGAAGTTTACGACTGGCTCTACGCCATCAACCCACTGTTAGCAGGCCAAATCAGGTAAATGAATATTTAGAAGAATGAATTCACCAACAGAAGAAATAAACAACAAAGAACTCTAATATTAAGAAAATAATTTTAGATCGAAGCTAGCTCGCAAAGGACCTGGCCCCAACATGGCCCCCATCACCCTAGGTCCACCACCCGAAATTCAAACACAAGCCAAGTGAGTCACCGATTCTTTGGCCGAGGTGATGGATATCGTCGCAAAGACATCCAAGCGCATACTTTATCAGTCTCACTCTGCCTTCGAGTCGCAGGACTTCTCTAGCTTTCACTTTCCAGTAATCTTCGAATGAATTGGAAGACATATTCGATCCGTAAAACGTCATACAATTTACGATAATAATACGGTCATTGCAATCTCCGTTAGAAACGCGTACATTGCATCCATAGACATTATAGATAAAATACGAACGTGCAAAGCTTTGCCAGTTCAACCTGGCAGGGCCGAAAAAATCTATCTTTCTAATTAAGTATCTCATAAATCGAGATTGACTTAAGGACTGTTGAAAGTGGCGAGGGCGTCTCCGTGCGCGTTTTCATAAAAACGTCATGTTCACAGTTGAGACGTCTGTGGCTCTAAACTAGCCATCGCACATGCTTCGTTTAAATAAAAATGAAGAACACGGTACAGAACGGTGCTTAATGTTCTAGACGAAACACGTGTGGACCAGATACATATTGTACAATCGTATGTATGCCAATTGCAATGTAGCATACGTATATATACGGTATTAGGAGAATTCTAAGACGGATAATACACGCGACGAGAGGAAAACTGAAAGAGGGAGAAAAAAGTGACGGATCTATATGCCTAATGTACACACGCTGAAAGTCAGAGACACGGACACATTCCTATGGCGCCAGGTTAGGGTGGAAGTGTATCTCTTTTATGAGAATTATCCATTACGACTTATGACAAGCGTATATCGTTATACGCTTAAGAGCTTCACTTTTTCATTTTTTCCTTTCTTCGTAGCTTATTCTTTATCCGTCGACGTAGATCCTCGGAAGTCGGCACAAAATTTGCAAACTGGGTGAATGACACGTCTTGACAGCAGAGTTTCGTGTACACAGTCAATACGTGCGTATTGTTACGAGAAGACGTGTCTAGTGCAATAACATAAAAAAGAGACAGTACTTAAACCGGAAGCTAATGGATAGAAAATGAAAGAGAATCATACACAAAATAGTAAAAACATGCACGACTCGTGATAATTTTTGCGTACAGCTTGTCCATGAGTTATTGATACCAACGATATACGGACACTACGTGTTCGTTCGGAAAGGGCTAGATGTTCTACGAAATAAACGGAAAAAAAATTACTCTCAAACTCATCTATACCTATTCTACGATATTGATTAATAAATTATCGATATGCATAGATTTAACGAAGTGACTATAACGAGATAAAAAGAAAGAGACGAAAATCAAGCTACATAGCGTGTATCGAAGTTTTCAATATTATATTATACATAATTGTTTACCTTTTAACGTAAGGAAGATTTAAATCACAAAATTCAGCAAACACGACATATGCGTTTTAAGGCTTACCAACCTGTGGAAAGTGAATTCGCGTGCTTGAAGCGATCTACGTTGGTTTTAAAAAAAAAAGAGATGGAACCCACTTTGAGACTTTTGTGCACGAACGAAGGAAAGAGCGTTTCCTTTTCTCACATGACTGGCTGAATATCTCGGTCTATTATTAATCATGGACAAGAATGAATGGCCGAAATCTGAAATGCATCTATTGTGAATTCGGCAGTACGTCAACGGGCGATGGTTGAGCGTGCCAAATTCATGATAAAAATGTATGATCCGTATCCTCGGAACGGCCTTTTTCTGGTTTCCCTAATTGTTCATTAATTTATATTTCGTTTCGTTGAACCTTCCCTCCTCTTCACTTCTAGCCAATTGTATTCGATCTCTATATATGTCGAGGAGCGGAAGGCGAATTAGCAATTGTTCAATAACTACCGAAACATCTCGTTCTAATGAATTATAATTGCATTTAAATGTCAGGCACCTAATTATTAATCTGTTAATTAAAAAAAGAAAACGAAAGATGATAGTGTGTATATATGATGTGTGCGTAAGAGATGAATGCGCGAGTGTGATCCTACGTAGCTGCAAATCATTGTCCTGACTATATATATATTTCTGTGAAAAGGATTAATACACTCGCTTACTCTCGGTAGATATTTTTATATTTAGAATAATAATTTGCAGCCAACTTGCGACGCGTTGAGGCTTTTAATGGCGCGGGGTGCTAGACTTAAAGTATCGTCAAGCGCTAAACCGTAATATCGGCTGGCCGAATTACGCTGATTTAATCGGCATACGTGAGCAACAAAAAAAAAAAACAGACATGTAAAAGCTCTCAAGAAATCACGCGATCTATCTGTCGGGCTAAAAACTCGAATTACGGATCAGCGATTGTGGACCGTTTAATGACGCACCCACGTGTGCAAATTCCGTGTGATCGCAGTGCACCGTAATGGCGGCGGTACGTCACCGATCCCTCATACCTTCGGGACGGCTGCGAAGAGAATAATTCGCGAACGTTAAAAGAGATATGGCAACATTGTCTACGTCATGTCGGTGCACACGAGATTCTCGTAGCATATTTCGTCGTCAACGGCTGCCGCTGCTGAATACCGTTAACTTTTTTATTAATCCACTTGTCCCCGCCCCCCTCTCTCCCCTCCTCCAAATTAACCTCATTTCCCCTTATCCCTCCGACCATTTCATTAGAAAATATTTTACTGTGCGTTTACGCTATTTGTTGTTAGGTTGTAAATTATAAGTTTACCTTACCAATTTTTCAAGTGCAATTTTTGCGTATTCAGGTACTTGTTTGGCGAGTACAGTGGGCCGCTGGAAATAGACAAAGAAAAAGACATAGTGAACGTTCGCACGTATTTAACGATTGATGAAATATCCAACAATGCAACGATCCTTTTTCTAGTCAATGTATCGTATTTGCATTATTACCGCGCAACAATATTATGTTAACAATTTTATTGTTCCATGACGGTTCATTGCGCGGTAGCCTCGCACCACCACGTGGACAAATTCGATTGACGACGATGGTCGTTTCTGAATGCTGTGTTAACGATTTTTGCTTGCTGACTGTTGTAGCGATTAATAGTTTTATTTTGTTAACGATATAACGTAACGATTATAATCTGTAAACTGTATCGATATATAAGATCTTTATGATAATAAGAATTACGGCGAGATCGAGAAGACGATCGCGCGACATGAAGAGATTTATTGAGAAAATTCTATGAAGGACACGCGTGTATAATCGTTGATCGTCGGGTAGGATAAGAACGAAAAAAAAAAAGAATGGAGAAGCGTGCGAAAATGCGTGTGTGTACGTGCGTGTGTATGTGTGTATGAATTGTTTGAAAGAGAGAGAAAGAGCGGGAGAACGTATGAAACATAGAGAGAAAGTGAGTAACCAGACGGAAGAGAATACAATTACTTATATAAATATAGTATATATAAATAAATTTAATAATACTATAAATACAAAAAAAAAACGGCGGAATTACCAAAATGCCCATCTGTACTAAGTCTGTAAGTTCGTGTAATTATTTATAAGTTATCAGTAACATCATTGCCAGTTTAGGTTCCATCATTTACTATGAGGTACGCATTGATGCTCTAACGTGTATTTATTATTAATTATTATGATTAATGACTTACACTAGAGCTATTGTAAGTGGAATCATGTAACAAATGAATCAATAAAAGCTTATATGCTTAAAACCCTTTGGAAAGTTATTAACAATTATCAGTGAAACTGTCATAGTTTATATTTTATGGTTTATCCTATATTTGCCACTCAATGCTTTTAACACAAGTATTAACGTTATTAATGTATACATAAGAAATAGTAAGCGCTGCAAAAGAGGAATAAAATCAGTCATCATTCAACATTATGACTAAATTCTGTTATGTAATTTGTCATTGACACTGTGAATATGCTCAGTCACTTTACTCTTAGCATTTTGATTTACGTAACGCATACGTGATTTTACGCTATCATCCAAGCGACAGTGATTGACGTGTAAATTGTTGAAACTATCAACGGTGGCACAATGAGCACCGTGGCACATGATCAAGAAAATTATATGAATGATTTGCAAAAGTGTGTCTTGAAAAAGATATGCTTTAATATTCACTTTTTAATCCTTAATTTTTATTAGACGTATAAAAAGATTTGTCATTTCTTCTATAATCTAAATTTGTATAATTCACCCGCGAACCATTAACCTATTGAATAATCTTTAATAAAAAAAATAATCTACAACCATTACTTCTTAACCTCCTGCTTCCTCAAAATTTCCATTTCCGCTATCGAAGTCCAAATGTCATCCGCAAGCAGTTGGGGTTGTTCCATAGCAGCAAAATGGCCGCCACGCGGCATTTTAGTCGCCCGAATTAAATTCTTATATCGGTGCTTTAAGAGAGACGGTGGTTGATACGATATTTCATGCGGAAATTGAGCGCAAGCACTAGGTACCGTTATAGGGAGGCTGTAAAATAAACGTATTAAGTAGAAAGTTTAAAATATTCATTGACCACTTAATTAGAAATTTAATCGATAGTCGTGCTGATAGAAATTTTCTTGCGACAAACAATTTTTAGACCAAAAGTCAACAACCTGTGTTTATCTGCAAAACATGCAAAACAGCTATGGGCTACAAATACCTGATCGTTTGGGAGACATGATAACCGGTTAAGTGGTTAACTTAATTTCGCTGTATCTTTAATATAAATACTTACGAATTTAATCCGTCTTTTACGTAATTCTTGTTAAACGTCTCCGCATAAATTCTCATAGAAGTTGTAATACTATTAGAGGTCCAGTATACCATCAAATTATCTAAAAGCTCGTCAAACGTGAAGCTTTTCAGTAAATTGCCGTCATCGTGAAATCTGTTATTCGGATTCGTCCCTGTGGAAAACTTTTCCAGTATGTACGCAGCTAATCCAGCTGGCGAATCACTGAGGCCAACTCCTATAGAAAATTATACCTTTTAATACAATATGTACTCAATTGATAAAATATCTAAAAAATACAAAATCATTTTTTCTACATCCCGTTAACCCTTCGAGGATTGCGGGTTGCTGAAGGAGTCAATTTTGGAAGATCTAGTGTAAAGATTTTTCGAATCGTTCAATCAAAATCTGAGCTCAGAATTTTGAAATTCAAAATTTCGTTTCAAATACAAGAGTAGAGTACGCACATATTCTCCCCGTCCGCACTGAGTTAATAAAAATTATACCTACCGACCGTATCAGGTTTCGTGCTCTGAATATGGAGGTAGCCAGACTCCTCCAATTTTCGGAAAAAGTTTGTTTTAAATGGGTACATACGATGATAGTCTTCAGCAGGAAGTAATAACGATGGGAAGTAACTATATAAAATTGTTTTGAACAAGACCCAAGGGCTGTAGACTATGCACATGTTTGAGTGCAGACCAAGTACACTGAAAAAAAAATCAGAATAAATATTATAGCTTAATGTATCCATTAAAAAAAAAAAACACTTTATATTCTACTCTAACAATGGCGGTAATAGATAATTTAAATTTTCCTCGCGGTATTCTGTTTCCTTGAAAAATTTTAATGAATCAGGACATCACCGTACGCCGACAAAAACAGAATTTATATGGATGGCTCTTATGAGGCTTGCGAAACAAAACTACTTTAACGTTAAACAAGTTTCTACGCATGGAATCTGCTGCAGTTTTTACATCGCGTGCGTGAACCTGCATCCAAATCGTCGAATTGGCAACTGTTTGGTTGGACGTCATACGTGTACATCGAATATTTTAGACTTGGACGTAATACGTTGAATATTTATAAGGAGCATCGCACGATTTTAGAATACACAATTTTTTCTCCACTTTTTTTTACACTAAGGTTGTCTGCACGTGCCAAAATAAAAGTTTATAACATCTTTTCCTCGCTATCGTATCTGTAGGCTGCGGAATGGACTTTATATTTATCAATACTTGTAAATTCTATTTTGCCAAATCATTGAGATACTGCTGATCAAAGTAAAAAACTGCAATGACTTGGGTACCCTGGCATAGTTACGTAACTGTAACATTTCGCCCACGATAACTCCGCATTATGAGAAGTTTATATTGAAGAAATTAACAAATATTCCACGTCGCGAGTATACTTATCAAAAGTATAACAGAATATGAGAATGATAAAGATAACTTCGTTCACCTATTATCAGAAAAGCAGATAGCTACATTCGGGTACAAACTCAAACTTAAACATGAATAAATGAACCGGTGGAATTTACTCCATAAAACAAGATATTATTCTTCGTAGGTAAAGGATTAGGATTTAGAAAATAGTTTGGTGTTCATGTTGCATCACTGATAATTAGACAGTAATATAGAACAAAACAATTATTAGTATATTAACGTTCTAGATATTAATAGCTATACTGTCTATCACGAGAACAATAATAGTAACAATTGAAAAAATATTACAAGGATACAATGTCTTATGCAGTCCATTCGCGATATTAGTTCTACTTTGACAGGATCTATTTACGTTACTAATATCGCGAACCAACTATACTGCTGAGTACTTACTGTTCAGGAAATAGAGAAGCCATATTTGCAAGTGTAATGGCACCCCAGTCGCCACCTTGGATATAAAATTGTTCAAATCCCAATCTCAGCATAAGATTCTTTAAAACTACAGCCATCTGAGGACTACCTAAGCCTGGTCTGACTGCCGAGCTAGAAAATCCAAAACCAGGTAATGATGGAGCAATTACTTCAAAAACAAAATCATGCTCCTCCCGGGGAGTAGTTAGGAGTGGTAGAATTTTATAAAATTCAACAACCGAACCCGGCCATCCATGCTGTATAAGAAGGGGGAGTACCCTTTTCCCTTTATGATTTTTTGGTTTTACGTGTAAAAAGTGAATATCCAATCCTAGAAAAGAGTTATTGATTAATTAGAGATAAGAATATCCATTGACCATGTGGCCGCAGTTACGCTGCATGCAATATATCGAATTCTGAGGTTACCTTGGATATTTGTGGTAAACTGTGGATATTGATTAAGAAATTGTTCTCTCTTCTTGAAGTCATACTTATTCAACCAATAGTCAATAATTGTAGGCATATATGCACCATCGACGCCATAAGTCCATTGAGAATCTTCAAGAGCGGGTTGTAAGGTTTTAGTATTCTTCAACCGAACTTTTAAATCATCTACAAGCTGTAACCAAAAACCATCGTTTTTCAACCAATCACTCCAATTTCAAAACGTACTATTGTATAGAGAAAATAAATAATCTTTCGAATAAAATACTTTTCTGATAATATAAAACTTTGCAAATTTTAATGCAATGTTACGCCGGTACAACACTGGCCATTTGATTGCATAATTACTAATATTCAACCCATCGTGTGCATACTTCATTTTGGGTAGGGCGCTCGTAATGCATATTTTTGGGGAAAAAAATATTGCACGTTAAACTTCTATCTTTGTAGAATACATCAAAATAATTTTGAAGACTTTTTATGAAGAAAGAAAACTCCTAAAATATGACGAGACTTCGACTTATTCACGATTAAATCGAAGGAACCGCGTAGAATAACACCAGGTGCGGGCAACAGATAAAATAGATAAGGCATTATCTATATTGATAGAAGAACGTTATAACTGAATTTTTCTAATGGATGTATACCTGATGTAAAACTTACTTCTTTCGCAAAGGTAATTTTGAAAGGTTTAATATTTTTATCCTCTTCCTTAGCTGCACCCGGACCCCACCACGTGTTTGGCAGTTTAGGCACTTCCTGTTCTCGTCGATTAATAAAATACGAAGCAGCTAATATCACGGCCACGCCAACAATTGCAGATGTTATAATTCCCATTTTCACTGACTATATAACCAATACTCAATTTTTCTTATAGTATATTGGCTACCAAGTCTCCTAACACCTAATAATTCTCTCACTACATATGAAAATATGTCAAGTAGTGATCCGTCGTCTTCAAGCCGTCGGAAGGTACTAACTACAGGAACTATAGACAGCATATAACGGAGGATTCAGAGACATATATCTAACGGTCAAAGATACAGGTTCTATTTATCAGCAAACAGCCATACAGTATTTTGACTGGTCATCATAGTAAATAATCAGATAGACTTTGTTCACATGTGATACGATGTACGTTAACATTTTACGTTAGAAATTAAATATAAATATTGTACCGCTTTCTATAAATATATAAAAAAAATAGATGTATAAAGTAAAGTATGCCATGTAATCTTTTTGAAAGATAGGCAAATATAGCGAACAGTTGTCATGACATTTTTGAAAAATTACTTTTTTAAAAGTGATTTTGGATTAATTTTTGAGTTTTCAATTATTTAAATCATTGTTCTATTTCTAGTATAATAATGAAGAAGCAAACAGATTCAATTGACCAACTGTTACAAGTGTTGCAAGATTTTACGAATTTTTTGGTACAAATGATAAGTATGAAAATTGTGAACACACCTTCAATCCTCCAAGGTCGGTATACTTATTAGTATCACGATTGCATACCTACAGGCGCATGGCTCTGCGTATTATACCTTTTATAATTGCAGGTATGTTAATCATTACACGCTGTGATGTTCTATGTTAAAATAATATCGAAGCACGTAACAGTCATAATATATAATAACAAAATTTCTACATTTCTATTTATTTTATTTCCTGATAAGTTGTAGAATTAATATACGAAGAGAAGGTTTGCGCATGCGTGCAAAATATATCACTGCCTTACCATATCCACGGTGCTTACGATTTACGAGGAATGGAATGAGAAAACAAGCCTAGAAGGCAGTGAACAATCCCACACGCGAAGTTGGTAGAGCCTCTGATAGAGCAAAGTGTCAAACAGCAAGAATTAGCCAATATTTAGGGCGTGAATGACACATTTTAATTGATTATCGTGTTGTCCTTGGCATATAATAATCTGACAGTATTGTTTCAATTTTTATATCGCACCAGTGTTTGGTAGACATTATTGTTGGATTTATGGAAATATGGTTATATTTAGCGTATGACGGCTACTCTTTTTGGGACGTGACGAACTGCCCGTAACTTATTTATAGAACTTTATACTGTTTTATCAACGAATCCTAAGAAGATGGAAGATATATTTCAATGGTGTCGTGAAGGAAATGCCATGCAAGTGCGTGTCTGGCTGGATGACACCGAACATGACATGAATCAAGGGTATTACAGACACTTTCCTTTTATGGCTAGAATCTGTGATCACCGGAATATTGCGGTTTTGAAGTTCCGTAATTTTTGCTGGACCTTCGCTCTTTTTTTCTTTCATCATGTCATGAATTATTATCGTAACGTTATACATACAGTTTTTCACATGGCATTGACTTAAAACTGATTTGTCTAATTATTCAATAAGGAAATTCAAACCTTCAATGTAGGATTTGTAGAGTAGAATATTAATATGAGATAACTTTTATTTATCTATGTCTACTTAGTGATAAAATTAAACCAATTCATATGGCATAATTGATTTAATATACTAGACATATATATGTACTGGATTCTTGAATATCTTGATAGATAATATTCTGGTACTATAATTTGTAGTATAAACTTTGCAATCTTGCACCATTGCATCTTTACAATGTTATTTGTCTGCAATAATGTTTTTATCTAGGGATGATCATGGATTTAGTCCTCTTCATTGGTGCTCTAAAGAAGGCCATACAAAGCTTGCAGAGTTACTTGTTAGTCGAGGAGCACGTATCAATGCTACTAATAGAGGAGATGATACTCCACTTCATTTAGCTGCAGCTCATGGGCATAAGGAAATAGTGCAATTGGTATGAATTCTATGTAATTTTTTATGAGATTATTTATAATAATTAACTCTTAACAGTCACCTAGATTTTCAGTGATTCCAACATAACGTGTGATCCTTATGGAAACTCTACTAAAGTGTGATCGTTAAGAATTAATCTCTCCTTGAATCAATTTATACTAGAACTAAAAGAAAATTGATTTTTTTGATAGTTGTTGAGAAATCGGGCAGATGTGAATGTTACGAACGAACATGGAAACACTGCTCTGCACTATGCTTGCTTTTGGGGTGATCAGGCTGTTTCTGAAGAACTAGTAGCTGCGGGAGCACTAGTTTCTATAGCTAATAAAGATGGGGACACTCCACTCGATAAAGCTAGAGGTTCTCTGGCTAAGAGACTGCATGGTAAGTATAGGTTGTTTTGTACAACAATGAGTAATGGTACATGATACTATAATCTATCTAATTGCATATTTTGATAGATCTTGCAGTGGAGTATGGGCAAGACTTGAAAAAAATACAATTCAAAGATCAAAGCTGGTTGGGCTTGAAAACCCGAAGTCGTAAGTAATCTACTAAGGAAATCAGCAATACAATTAGATTATAGGATCATAATAAAATAGTTATACTGTTTTTATGTAGGCGATGCTACCTTGTCAAGACATAAAGGTATTAATATGGCCGAGCTATCGTTGCATACTCACTTGGCCAGTACACCAAGTGGAGAAACTTGGAGAGGCCGTTGGCAGAATAACGACATCGTTGCAAAAATATTGAACCTACGCGAATGCACATCTCGAATATCTCGAGATTTCAACGAGGAGTTCCCAAAACTCCGAATTTTTTCTCATCCCAATGTCTTACCTGTTCTTGGCTGCGTGAATCAACCACCACAGCTCGCAACCGTTTCACAGTACATGGCGAGGGGTAGTTTACATAGACTTCTGCATGGGGGAACAGGAGTCGTAGTGGATACCGCTCGTGCTCTTCGTCTAGCCTTGGATGTTGCACGGGCAATGGCCTTTTTGCATGGTCTTGAGAGGCAGAATAGATGTAGATTTCATCTAAACAGCAAACATGTCATGGTAAATAGAATAAAGATATACAAATTATAAGAATATGAATCATGTGATTTCATTGCTATTAACAAATTTACATAGATCGACGAAGATCTGACCGCTCGTGTTAATATGGCGGATTCGAAATTCTCCTTTCAAGAAGTTGGTCGCATTTACGAGCCAGCCTGGATGTCACCCGAAGCACTGAGTAAAAGACCAGCCGATATAAACCTCGAAGCAAGTGACATGTGGAGCTTCGCTGTGCTCCTATGGGAACTGGCGACCAGGGAAGTTCCCTTTGCTGATCTTTCACCAATGGAGTGTGGAATGAAGGTAACTTAATGGCAGATTGTCATGAAATTCGTTATAAAATTTTGAATTAAATATATATTTTTTTAAAGATTGCCCTGGAGGATCTGCGTGTCAGTATTCCACCTGGAATTTCTCCACATTTAGCAAAATTGATAAGGATCTGCATGAATGAAGATCCAGGTAAACGTCCATCATTCGACATGGTTGTACCAATTTTGGATAAAATGAAACGCTAAAATACGGATATCATTTATCCGATTATGCAACAGCTGACAAACTTGTGTTCTCTAGAGTTATTGTTAAAGTAACGCGATAACGAATACATAAAATAATATATGTTTATTACGTCATTATTTCGTCTAATCATTGTTCACTAATTAACACGGTGCCTCCAATAACATAAATACTTATCATATTTTTATATTACATTTCTAGACAGATTAACTATGTGCCTCGAAAATAGATCTTCCAAAATGTTACACTTTATACACAATTAATATTTAATTGTTCAATTTTTATATATAAATTATTATAATTATACCATGTATAATCCGTAATACAAACGACAAACGCATTTTTAGAAAAATAATATTCTTGCTACCTAATGCGATTAGTCGCACTACGTATTAAGGCTTAATCGCTGTATCTTACACTGTAAATCAATAAGATCAATATCTGCCTTATTATGTCTCTACCATGGTTATTCACACTTGCCATATTTTAAATACAAAATACTCTTGATAGATGTTAATTTAGAAATTTACCCTTAATTTATTAAAATCTATGATTGTTAACACGTCTGCTATTCTTATGTACCTTATTAGGACTGACGAAAATAAATATTATTGACCAAATAGTAACGTGCCTTAAATAAATATTATCAAGAATGATCTAATATTATTATTATGTATACAAATGTATCCTTACTGCGTGTGGAATAAAGTATGTAATCAAGATCTGACGATTTTAAAATTGATTCAATTTCATCATTAACCCGATGAGAGCGAATGAAAACTTTGAAAGAACGTAATTTCCCGTCTTTCCGACATTATACCGAAATGCACCGACTATATTATTGTATTCTTCTTCCTAACCAGAAACATCTGCACTCATAGATATTATTATTTATTTATCTACATTTATTTTTAACTTGTACAGCTTCCAGACAGCCTTCTAATTTTTCGAAAAATTTGTTATTTTTAGTTACATTACAAATTTCTAGAATGGGTTCTGACCAACGTGATGTTGGTCACAATTTGAATCTTAATGGAGTCAAATTTTTAGATAATTATTCGTAATAAATCATCCACTAAAGCTTAATAAAGTTTAATCATGGATATGTAGATAATAATTTCTCTTTTTTATTTAATAAATGCCAAAAAAATCAATAAATTCCAATGTTATACGATAATAGTTATTTTTATAAGCATCTCCATATGTATTGAAGTACTCCAAATTTACACACCTAGTTAAGAAGATTCTAGATGAAAGCACCGGTCAATGAGTCTCGAATCTCACGAGATATCGGAGTACATGCATACATACATATATGTATATACATATAACCAAGTCAATGTAAATCTAAGCTTTTGACAGGCATACATATTTTTTATTTGCGTGTACCATATCACGAAAAATGTACCCAAGAGATGATTAAGTCTTGAAAAATTATAACGTTTTTCAAAGGTAGTTTTCACGAAGTCAAGAGGCATGGAATATTCTACAAAATCGACGGAATAATTCCTCTAGTCACCTACAAACTTGATTATATCTGTATATATCGACAAAAATAAATCTCAACGACACTGTTCCTTTACGTTTACAATTTTGCATAGCCTGAGGTAGTTTTTGCATTTTAGCAGTCGTATTGCCAGTTTACTATGAAATTTTTTCAAGTATCATTTATACATCGGAATGTATGTACATACATGTGTTACAGTACAATGTATATAAATCCTTTATATTCTCACGGATAACCAAACTATATTTAACGGCCTGTTATAGTACTGTATTTTGGAGCATTTTCGGTGATTTGAAGAATTTGACAACCAGAATGATAACAAATATATACCAATATAAATGTATACGTTGTGCAATCTACAATAAATTTAACATCGTATAAAATCGTTATATGAATATACGTATATAGACGTATCCAGAAATTTCTCACTAACAGATTAATAGAACGTTTTATAAAGTGATTATTTTAAAAGAAATACTTTGTTCAAACCTTGAATATAGAAATGTTTAATAAAGTACAATACAACGGTGATACATATTTAACCATTCTAGAAACCTTCCTTCGTAGATACTACGATTCTTTTAGAGATACTCAGTGCGCGTGCGCTCTATCTCCCTCCGTTAACTGCCATAATCAAATACTCAATTCTTTTTTGGCTAGTAAAACACTATTTTTTCCTATTCAATCATATATAACATTCAACATATTTTAATTAATTATATAGAAGCTATATAAATATTTACAACAGCATCTTATAGCTCTTGAAGTGTATGTTAGATGGTGAAATAGTGTTCAATTTGACAGAATGTTCTCGGTGAAGGATAGACATCCGGCAAAAGCGTTCTAGAATCTTCAACGCTCAATAAAAGTGTACGGCCGGCGGCAGGATTCAATATTCTGAAAAGTGACTGCAAGTGTGGTTGATCGCGAGAGAAGCGAAGTGATATTTTGCGTAGTTCTAACGTGTCTAAATATACGAGATTGAAATTATCAAAGTATTATTGTGCATTTTAAGTAAAAAAATAACAGTTTTGACATATTATTTTGCGCATTTTTTTTGATTGTGATAAATTTTGTAAAAGATGACAGAAGACGTGACCATGGCTGAGGGTGGTGGAGGAGAGGTTGAAACCTTCGCCTTTCAAGCCGAAATTGCTCAGTTGATGAGCCTTATTATTAATACTTTCTATTCTAACAAAGAAATCTTCATCCGAGAACTGATTTCCAATTCATCAGATGTAAGTAGTTCTCTACATGGCTTATGAATTTGTACGACGTACATAAGTTCACATGTGATAAATATAATAGTTTATCGCTTTGAATATCTGTATTGTAAGACCTTTGTATAATGTTATAATGTTTAACACTAATTATTATAGAGATATTTTAACTTATGTCTTCTTTGAGAATTATTCTCATATTAATATGTACTTTTTATTGCCTTTAGGCATTGGACAAAATTCGTTATGAATCTCTCACAGATCCATCCAAGTTGGATACATGTAAAGAGTTGTTCATCAAGATCATCCCAAATAAAAATGACCGTACACTGACTATTATCGATTCGTAAGTATCGATATTTGCAGTTATTTCAAAAGGATTGTCTCTATGTAACAAATGAAATTTAAGTAAATCTTTAAATTTTCAGAGGTATTGGTATGACAAAGGCTGATCTGGTGAATAATTTAGGAACCATTGCAAAATCTGGTACAAAGGCTTTCATGGAAGCATTACAAGCTGGTGCAGACATCTCCATGATTGGCCAATTTGGCGTTGGTTTTTACTCTGCATATTTGGTAGCTGATAAAGTGACTGTTATCTCTAAGCACAATGATGATGAACAATATGTATGGGAGTCAGCAGCAGGTGGTTCATTCACTGTAAGACTTGATAATGGAGAACCGCTTGGACGAGGAACCAAAATCATTCTGCACATCAAGGAGGATCAGACAGAGTATCTGGAAGAATCAAAAATTAAAGAAATTGTAAAGAAGCACTCACAGTTCATTGGCTATCCAATTAAATTGGTAGTCCAGAAAGAGAGAGAAAAGGAACTGAGCGAGGATGAGGAAGAAGAACCAACCAAGGATTTGGAAACTGAAGATGAGAAACCTAAAATCGAAGATGTTGGTGAGGATGAAGACGAAGATAAGAAAGATGAAAAGAAGAAAAAGAAAAAGACTATTAAGGAAAAATACACAGAAGAAGAAGAACTGAACAAAACAAAACCCATCTGGACTAGGAATCCTGATGACATTACTCAAGAGGAATATGGTGAGTTCTATAAGAGCTTGACAAATGATTGGGAAGACCACCTAGCTGTGAAACACTTCTCAGTGGAGGGTCAATTGGAATTCCGTGCTTTGCTCTTCATTCCTCGTAGAGCACCGTTTGACCTCTTTGAAAATAAGAAACGCAAGAACAACATCAAGCTCTATGTAAGACGAGTCTTTATCATGGACAACTGTGAAGATCTTATACCTGAATATCTCAACTTTATCAAGGGTGTGGTAGATAGTGAAGATCTGCCACTGAACATATCTCGTGAAATGCTCCAACAGAACAAAATTCTCAAAGTTATCCGTAAAAACCTTGTAAAAAAATGCTTGGAACTCTTTGAAGAATTAGCTGAAGATAAAGAGAATTATAAGAAGTGCTATGAGCAGTTTAGCAAGAATATAAAATTGGGCATTCATGAGGACAGTCAAAATAGAAAGAAGCTAGCAGATTTATTGCGCTATCACACTTCTGCATCAGGAGATGAGGCTTGCTCTCTTAAGGAATATGTAGGACGTATGAAGGAGAATCAAAAACACATATACTACATCACTGGTGAGAGTAAGGAGCAAGTAGCCAACAGCTCCTTCGTAGAGCGTGTAAAGAAACGCGGTTTCGAAGTCGTTTACATGACTGAACCCATCGACGAGTATGTTGTTCAGCAGCTGAAAGAGTATGACGGCAAACAATTGGTATCTGTCACCAAGGAGGGTCTGGAGTTACCAGAGGATGAGGAAGAAAAGAAGAAGCGTGAGGCGGACAAAGTCAAATATGAAAACCTTTGCAAGGTCATGAAAGACATCCTTGATAAGAAAGTTGAGAAGGTTGTTGTCTCCAACAGGCTAGTTGATTCTCCATGCTGCATTGTAACATCCCAATATGGGTGGACAGCAAATATGGAGAGGATTATGAAAGCTCAGGCACTCCGTGACACCTCAACTATGGGATATATGGCAGCCAAGAAACATTTAGAAATTAATCCGGATCATCCGATTATTGAAACACTGAGACAGAAAGCTGAGGCTGACAAACACGACAAGTCTGTTAAGGATCTGGTAATGTTGCTCTTTGAGACTGCTCTCTTGTCTTCAGGATTTGCATTGGAAGATCCTCAAGTCCATGCATCAAGAATTTACAGAATGATCAAATTGGGTCTCGGTTTTGATGACGATGATACGCCGGCTGTAGAGATTGAAGAAATGAGCACTGAGGTTCCGCCATTAGAAGGCGAGTCAGAAGATGCATCTAGGATGGAAGAAGTGGATTAAAAATATGACAGTTTTTTCCTGACATCTGAAAAGTCCCAAAGACCGTTTGTGTTGTAAGTCGTAGGGAGAAGACTGTTATCATCGTTATTTTTCAAAGTATTTAAGTTATATTTTATAAGTCCAATAGATTCACGTGTTATTGCGAAAAAGGAGTAATAAAATTATATTTATTTTCATAAGCGAGCATCATTACATTTTCAGTCATTGTACAAATTTTTTCATATTTTATAATCCTTTTTTTTTAATCGAATTTGAATTGAATTAGGTCGTTACCATTAAGTTTTCATATCATTCGTAATCATTCCGGAAATTACTGTTAAAATAAGTTAACAAAAAATGGCGTTTATCTTGTGCTGTGCGCAATAAATACTTCAATATTATGTATCTGTTGTTATATTTGTGCTATCCTTTTATTAAATTTTAAGACACTTCGTCATTTTAGAGAAATAATTAAGATTTTACTAACAAGTATCGAAATTATAGTTGATCAAGTTCTATAATCACAAGCAATAATTATGAGAATAAGAACCACATTCTAACGATAATTACACGTTTAATTGTAATATAGATTTAAAAATTCATTCTTATATTCATATATGTTTCTAATCTGTACTGGAAATCCAGTGTCACAAATTTGGGATACACCAGAGAACATAATCAATTTAATTTACTTGATAAACTCAATTATCAAATTTGTTGCTTGTTCAAAGTACGTTACCTTGTAATCTGTTAATACAACGTGTGTCACGTAGATGGCGGGATTGGTTTTATTTTTCAAGAAATAAAACATGAAATGACATTAGAAAGGAAAAACAATGTGCTACCTGATCAGCCACAAAAATTAACCTCGTTCAAGAAACACGGTTAGTAGTATCTATTTACACAACTAATAGGACACATATTTTAAAATATGTGTACGATTTATAGTCGGTGGCAAAAATGTGAAAATATCTTCAACCATTCAAAAGTTATAGTCATAACAGTAATTAATAAAAATGAAAGAACTATTTCTTTTTAAAAAAAATTTTATTAGCTTTTTTTGCCATTTCGACTGGCTGTAATTCTTAAAAAAATGGATTTACAAGTTTTTCCTTTAAAAGATAAATAACGTCGATGAAAGTAGAATGATTTATACGGAATGTAAAAATTTACAAAAGTAAAATTAATAATATAGTCTCACACTCGTCATACTAGATAAACTAGATTAACTTCGAGCATTATCAAATATTAATATATTTTTCCCAATAACAATTACTAGAAACGAAAGCATATTAATGAGAATCAAACCAATTTCTTTGTAGTTTACCCTGTATTAAAAATAAAAAGCAAAACTCAATCGCTTGGAAATTCCACTGTAATAACACAAACCAGGACGAGATATTTCAGATAGGAGAAGAATCCTCACATTCACAATAACGAGGATAGAGGTTTTAATAAAACTCTTATCAGAAAAATTTAATCGGTAGCCAAGATATCTGTTCCGTGATGTCCTTATAATCTCTTACGCCGCCGCTAGATGTCCCTCGTGATATTTCTACTAGTATAGTCCCTAAAAAAATACCCAAGACCTAGAGCCAACATGGAGATTTCCGTGACTGCTAACATTATTGGGATTACGTGTAACTTTTACAGAGTTATAATACATCTGTACTTATTCATAAGGGACTGTCGTAAACGCACAATGTACGTATATACATCTAGGCATACATTAATACAGATAAACACCTGATAATTCGGTTGACAGTTTCTTGAAAACTGTCAAGGTGTCGTATAGTATTTAAGTATAGAATAATGACCACAAATATAGATCTAGAATTGCCAGAAGTCTTTTTTTAACCATGCCTCTAGAATGTCGCGGATATCGCTCACGTGATTTATGATAAGAACAATGGACGTACAAAATAAGTGAAGAGACTGGGGACTCCGCAAAAGTAAATTTCTTCTTTCTGAAATATCGGTACACACTATATTACGTCACGTGATGTATAACTGAGTTGATATGACGCTAATTTCGAGACAGATCAAAGTTATTAAAAATTGTGCTATTAGAAGCGAACTCGTGGTTATCCTCGGAGCATGAAATTCTATAGCTGAAAGATTTTTTCTGGATGAAACTCGAAATTGAATCCCACGTAACTCGAAGATTACGATTCGTCTCAGACGAAGGAGACTCTTGCCAGTAGGATATTCTCTCGTGATATTTTTAGCCTTAGCGTCGATCCTGTAGCAAAGGTTATACCTGCCAAAAGTATTCTTGGCAATACGCGCCATGAATTATTTAATTTGGAGGATTCTAACTATCGATACCACCGCCAAAATCAAATTGTCGATCGATGACAAACGACCCAAGCAAACTAAAACACAGTGCAGTAGTGAGCAGCTAATAGTTTTGGATATCTCTCTGAAATTGCTACAGTGCCAGAATACACTGTACAGTTAGTCTCCAGTTACATTCTCTTCTCTGGAACGACTACGAGCATTATGGTAAATACTGACTATTGCATTACAAATACATAATGAATATATATGGCACGATTAAAACTATATTAGGCATGAATTATGTACCTACAATATATTAACCATGTCATAAGATTAGATAACATTAAATTGATATTACATACATAATCCAAATTTGTAATAGCATTGGTTCAGTTGCAATCCAATTCAAATGGGATCGTTATACGTTACATAAATTGACACATTGACTCGTAAAATTTCGCAAGCGAATCGATAGCGAAATTTAACGCAGTTATCGATTGAAAATAAATTCATGTGGCACGTAGCTTCCTAAATTATTAAGTTGTATATTCCGTTTCAAAGAATCACATTGACGCATGCTCGTCCATTCGTAAAATAACGCATGCGGTCTTAACCTTAGGGAGATTCAAAGAGAAAAAGATTGTGGAATCACGTATAGTTACGGTATCGTGGAAGTAAAGTAAGGAGTTGGAAACGAAGCAAAGTATAAAATTCTAAAAGCACAAGGAACGAAGAAGAAGAGAAAGGAGATATCGTTGCTTCTTCGAACGTCGACAGACGTAGGTATATCTGGCAATTTAGATGTGACGATAATCGTCAACATAAAAACGGTGACTGCACTGCTTACCCACGAGCAAGCTGGAAAACTACTTTTGCGTCCGATGACTTAATCTCGTCAGGGACCAAAATAAAGTTTCCGATTTGCTTGCGAAGCACGTAGTGCATACGAATTTCTGTCTTTTTGTTTTATTGAGAGAGAGAAAGTGGGAGGCACGTTGAGAATTTCTGAAACGCATAGCGCGCTCAGTTCCGGATTAATGATCGCAAGTGCCCCGGCCAATGACCAAAGTAGAGTCTTGGGATTTCCCCCGAGCGACAATAATAATAATAATGATAAAAGATTAACACATTACTTATCCAGCACTTGGCTGCGGAATTCTATCGAAATTCTTTGAAATGCAATTCAATAAGTACTTGATGTATTATTACGAAATAATGTCAAGCCTTTCATTTCGAATGCACGTATTTTAGTATATTCACAGATTCACCTAAATTCTTCACGATTATACTATATTTCGTAATAAGACCTAATACCACTTATATAGCATATCTATTTCTCAATGGCTCGATTGGATGCTGTGAACTGTGGAACAGAACTGGATTTCTAATCGGATTCGTTCATTTCAATCACAAAGAGACTCGAAAGGATCGACTCTTACTCCACGGTACACTGGACTCCGAAAAGGAATGACAAAGCTGCACACAGTAACAGCAGCTTAAGGCATTTATTACGATATAAAAGGACGCTCTGCGAAAGCACAAGTAACTTGAAGGAACTTACACGTGCAGCATTAAAACAAAGTATTTTGAGAACACTGACAGTTTCAGTAGCTCCCATTAAATACATAGGTTATAAGGGGTTAAAGTTTAAGCTCAGATCACAAAGTTTCTGTTCCTATCGGAGAGAGTAAAAGTGGTTGAACGAGTTGACCCTGAAAATGGAAAGTACGCCACATGATCGCTGTGTAACAGCCAGAGCGTTACAGTCTTTATAAACGACTAATGTGTCAACACGTAACGACTTGCGTATCCCTTTTTACGATCCGTACCAAGAAACAGAGTACATAAGCAAGAGGGCGAGAGAGAGAGGAGAGAGACAGACGAACAAATAAAAGTATATTATGGCACAGAAGATTAACGTGACGAGAATAATTTCATTGAATCATCCAGATCACGTTATCGTCCGTTAGAGAGAGAAGACAGCATACTTTATTAGTGACATAAAACGTACATACGCTATTTGCCTTGCACGAGTCTCTAAGTCCTAAGCATTACGTTTCCATATCATAATTTTCCTTTAATCTTATCGGAACAAAGAAGTTCGCAAGATTGCCCGTAGTTTTCGTACGAGAACGTTATACGCCGCCGATCGATATTATCAAAGGAAGAAGCTTGGTAGTCAGTGGGAAAAGAAGCCACAGGGTTTTCAATGGGTTCGAGTCTCGAACGTCGATAAAGTAGATTTCGAAAACTCGCAAGATAATAAGAGCGTACAGTTATGCATACTGCCAGATAAACACTCTCTCTATTGATGAGCCACATAATCTTCGATATTACCAAAAGCAGTGCTGCCAATTTCAGTAGACTATTTACAATGTCTTTCACCTGGTATTCAAGGTACGTACGCATCCGCGGTAAATGTTTGCCGCCGCTCAACGTTAGAGACTCCGTTCTTACAGAGCCGTGCTGACAAGCTGGCACCAAGCATTGTGGGAACGTTGCTTACTTCCCCGGCGGACATCTTGATTTTGCGTGATGTCACAGCGTGGCCTACTTTGAGCCTCTCCACGTGCACGGGTCATTGACCTCTCCCCCCAGTGACAACCTCCTCTTCCCGAGCGTCTTGCCTCGGCGCACAGCACCGCGACGCTTCGCGTCCTAGTCTTCCCTATCATTCTCGCCTATGCCATGCTGCCCGTTTCCTAACGCAGCTTGCCAACCTCGTCGTACTGGCTGGCTTTGCTCTACGAGCCTCAGCGAACCTCTGGCAGGGCAGGACTGGCTATATTCAGGGTACCTTCCTACTAAGGTACTACTCTATCCGTCTCTACTACATAGAGAGTATAACAGCAATCCGGAGAACTCGGATTTGAAGTTGCTCAACGCAGAGAGTTGGTACGCGTGAAACTTTGTGTATGTACGTGGTAGGTAGTTACTGTTATATATATGAATCTCGGGGGTATAACTAAGCCAGGACTGGACGTGAGTCGAGTTGGGAAAACTCAACCGTGTGGAAAGCTTAGAACTATGTGCACAACCGTGAATATCCTGCGATCCTCGGATGGCCACCAGGTCGAGGCTAAGGTTAAAGACCCCGCCTTAAGGAACTAGGAACAAAGACTCTGTACGATCATAGGGCTCCCTGAGAGACGTTGATTTTTTGTATGTTTATTAGCCGATCTAAACCCGTTCCTATTCGAGGCACCGGGGGTTCCTTTTGCTCTTGGTTATATTCGATACTTCACTTCCGGGGGTTGCACAGATATTTTTTTTACAATTCACTTGCGGAACGGCTAAAGACAGCTGATTTATGATAGGATCGTAATTAATATTGGGATCGTGGCGGCTATATAGAATCGTCGACGGCGAATAGAAAGGCATTATTACGAAGTGTTGCTTCTCTTTTTTTTCTTCCTTTCTTTTAGTAACAAAATAAAATAACTGTGGCACTTGCACGCTGACGTAAATTGCCAATCGTTAAATATAGAGGTCGGTAGTCTTGGTTTTTCTTGCGCATAGCTTCGCGCTGTATGTTCAACGGTGGTTTCTCTATAATGGTGTTTCTGATGTCTCAAAGTTAACAAAAAACCATTATGCATATTAACGTTTCATTTTATATCAGTCACCATGTAGATTGTACTTGGCAGATAGGTTTGAGTATCTTATGGATCGTTTTTTTTTGGGCGGGTGCAAGCTCTGAGGCAGCATAAAAAGAAGGTTCTCTTAATGGAGATAAGGATAGTGATCATGGTTCAGTTCAGGATCCACATTGTTGCCCACGCAGTGAATTTCATTTAAAAATATCGTGTTGTCGTAATCGAGGGAAAGAGAATTCAAAGAAGCCTGGATGTTTCGATACGCACGAGTAGTAAAGCTGCCACGTGGATTCTAAAAATGAAAAAAAGAACCCGAGCCAACAATGATATTTAATGATACAGAAACGAAAACAGAATTTTCCTGAAGAATAGCGTTGAGGTTAACATCAAATTATATATATATACATATATGTATGTAAGGTCGAATGATGCTTTGTATTTTCGATATTAGATGACTTAAGGCTCAGGATGGTACAATCTAATTTCAACAGCTATTCCATTCGCAATTTCATCATCTCTCTACGATGTGGATCCTTATTGTAGAAATGGAGCATGTGACCTGACCTGTAGCATATCATTTATCATATTTTTGCTTTCCGGTCGCGTTAACGAATCTATGACAAGGTAAAAAAAGAAAGGAATTTTTATCGGATCCGTCCGACTACCTGAAAAAGAAAAATAACAGAACTAGATAAATATTTTTGTGAATTTATTACGAGCCAAAGAAAAAAATAGATTTTTACCCGATTTTATCGCACAAAGGGGGTCGATAGGTACAATTTAATATGCGTCGAGAAATTCGATAAAAAATGAATTAATAAAAGGTCCAGATGGTAATGGAGATATTGCGCATTCCTTTTACCCGCTATAATACATTTCTCGTCGCCAGCATATTACGATTATCAATAACACACATCAGTTTCTGTAGATAAACTTTGGTAAGTAGTACGCAAATCAATATTATTTGAAGTGGCATTAGAAAATGTTGAAACTAAATAAACAAATCCTTTCGCAGTGCTAGAAAGGTTCTTGATCTAAATATTGAATCTTTACTAATGGCTACTCGAACGTGAGATCGATAAAAACAAGCCTCACAAAGAAAAGAAAAGCGAACTATATTTATATGTGTATATGTTATTGAATTAGTCTAACCGAGAGTGTGACTGAAATAAATGCATCAAAATCCCAACACTGACCAGACAGAGTTTATTCAATTTCTACATATTTCACCGCGCAGTTTCACGTGAAATGTTTCACGAGTAACAAATCTACATATAATTTTATCGGAAGTTTTATGAATCGAAAAAAAATTAGTATTGATATACGCCATCAATAAAATTGTACCTACATATAAAAAAACATGAGCCCGAAATGATCGTTTTTCATGAAATTCATGTGGTAGCCTCTTAATATAAGAAAAAAAGCTACCAAATTTTGATATATATATATATATATATATAGATATATATAAATAAACATGTCGGCGGGTAGTTTCGAGGACATGCGGCACTCACAACAGCAAGCCGATATATTTTTTCCTAAAAAAAAAACTAAACCTTGAGACATGTGGCATTGAAATTCTAACCTAATCTAATCTAACGAACGAACTACTGCTTAGCCCATCACAACTCCGAATGTCCAGCATGAAAAATTTTTTGGAAAATTCGGTGTGAGTGCCGCTAATCGGCACTGGAAGTATACGTTAAATATAGGATTTTTTCAGGACCACCCTGAAAAATGCCAAATGTCCTGGAAACTGCCAATACGCATAGAAAAAAGTCCTGGATACTGCCTTCTAACATATTTATATATATATATATTCAGGTCGAATCTTTTGGATGTTCATGACAGAACTCCCAGCTTCAATATTTCTTCGGTGTCCATAAGGGGGAAAAAAGGTAGAGGCAATGGCTCGAAGCTGGGTTTGAGTCAGGAACCCAGGAGGATCATATCCGATTCCCGGTAGGCTTGTCAGTGACTAATAATCGCTATCGTAGAGGAGGGTCATAGGTTGCTAGGTTGATGGGTCGTAGGCGAGAAGAAATATCGTGCGATTTGGCAAAGTGCGGAAAAACGTGAGAATTTTAGGTAGTCTGGTTTCGATCGATGAAAGGGTCGACCCACTAACCCAGATCCTGGTGGCTTACGGTCTGCAAGCCTCGATAGATCCATACCCTACTTCCAACAGTTAAACCAGCTCCACTGCCATCCCCCAGGCTTTATGTTAAGTATACTCCTACTATCCTTGTCCTAACTACGTGTGAACACCCGGTATGCCTAAGGCTCCGCTTCTTCAGATCCAACCCCCTGCGAACTTATTCGATTCGGTGAGAAACGAGTTTTCCCCTGGAGGAGAAGTTATTGCACGAAAATTTTTACCAGAAATTCACCCCTCTGCTTGTAACTCTGCGGACAAAGTCACGCAATTGAATTCGAGACGAGTTCTGGAGTTCTGTGAAGGTTGTATAATGGTTATAGATAAGGGGCGAGAGAAGTGGGAGGGTGGAGGGATTGAACAGTAAGCAGAATATTCCTACAGGAAACAGTATTTAAATATAAACAGGAGATCAAGTAGGGGGTTTTTTTTTTTAACAAAAAAATCTTCAGACGCTTCCTGTATCCCAAAGAATAATATTGTTTTTCTGAAAAACATATTTACTTTGTTATTAACAATAATTTTGCCATAATGTTTCTCCTTGGTATACTATACGTTGACCTTATTATTGTTACCATGGATACCTATATAGGGTTGATGCATGAGGCAGTAGTTAACGAAATTAGTAAAGTAGAATGACTGTGGCATCGACCTGATTGATGTTAATGAAGTGGGAACTTACATACATCCGGAAGTGAGAGAAGCGTAGCGGTCTGTATAAGACAGCGGTGCGTGCAGGTGATACAGGATCGAGATGGAAAGGAGATTACTGAACCCAGTGTTCCCTGAAGATGTTCTCAAAGGAGATGGAAAAGTTTCAAGAATTACGAAGTCTTTCGTCAGTTATTCGTAACGGATTGTAAAAGAATAATACAGAGAAAAGGGTACAGATGGTGAAAGAGTAAATTGGTAAATAGAATTTGGAAAATTTTTGTTTATGTTTCCTTACGTCCATTATGAGACTCCTTCGCCAATTGAATCGATTTAATACGGCATGGGGATTTTTATTAGATCTCTTTCCTGTGAGTTGGGTCTTTTATACGTCTATACGTCCCTGACGACGACGTATCCACCTTCACCCAGCCGCCACCACTCTGAAGTCGACGTGATTTCTCTTACGAGATGAAATTCTTCGTCGCACAACGAGGAAAGAATCTATGTCCCAGTAAGCGCCATATTCTAACCCTCGGTAACCTATCTTTTTTACGGTGCTCCCAGTTCTTATGCTACGCGTAAAACCGGTGGACCAAAGATTCAGGTCTGTCATTTTATTACACCGCACGGAAGTTGAATTCGATTATTTATATGTATATAAATAACTCCGTAAAGAGTTATTTGATTATTTTCCTCGTGATAATTATCAGCCATCGTGGTTATAATTAATGTTTGATATATGGTATAAAATTAATGTGATACAGTGTTTTTGCAAGATGAACATTTTTTATTATACATTTTAAAAAATTATTTTAAATATCTTGCTTATATCGAATGCATTGCTATCACGAGTTGCCAATGAAGGAGACATCTCGGGTGAAACGCTCCGTGCAGGAATTAGAATTTTTTACCACATGGTTTCGGGCCGAACTAACACACTTCCTATGCACCTACTTTCTAATATTGCTTCATCGTTATTTTACCTGGCCGACTGTCTTCTCGGACGTCCACGCGTTTTTTAACGTCGCGCTGTTCATTCCCATGTCGTTCTAACTCAACGAGGAGCAGTGAGTAATATTTATTTCTGTATCATCTGAAAAGTAAGATTCTCAACGGTGCTATTTAATTAACCATCGTGCAAAATAAAGATGCTGTTGTAAATTACAGGGACGCTGAAGGCACGTTAATGTCAGAAATTTTATCGGATTTCTATTTACTCCCTAGATAGATCACCCACGTTCGTAATTACAGGCTAATTTGCTACGACCCTATTCATTAAGATCAATCTCAATTATTGTCCTCGACTTGTATTCACTTAAGTTAACGAACTCGTGGAAGTTAATTACTTTAAACATTAATTATGGCATTGTAGTGAATCTGTCAAAACGTTATATTTTTTTCGATAACGTTATATTTTTTTCCAATTCATAATCTCCGTATCTTTGAGACCGGTTCTAAAAAGAATTAGCAAGTTTATAATTTATATCGAATCATATATTTTTTTTAATTAATTAAAATCATTGGAATATTTTTAAATACGAATTAAGAACGTCGTCTGATAATTAATGAGCTAATTTGTAAATAAACGAGCGAGTCTCTCATAAAAACTTTTTTGATAGTTTCATCGCGGTTGAGAGCCACTGATCTAATTTTAGTGGGCCAGGCAGTTGCGCAAGTAACGCGTACAAGTATTAAACATGGTTAAATACGCGTCATAAATACGAATTCACGTTGCGAAGTAAAAAGCAACGATGAAAGTCATAGAGTTTTCAAAATAAAAGCGATAACGTTGGGTATATTGTACTGAGTACACATTAAAATTCAATTAAACATCATATACTAGCATATCTAGCATACTTTCACGTCTCGCCAGCACGAAACAATGAGGTGCCAACAGAATAGAGCCATAGGGCCTGTACTCGTAAATTATAACAATTCATTGAAACCGTCGAAGTCAAAAACCCAAAGAGTCTTGTGATTAATTAGAAACCTTGAACAATACAATAAAAACTATTATTGAAATAAAACTCAAAATTATGCAATAGTCATATAGTCTTACGCGTAATCGGTAATAATTTCAATTAATTACAATTCAATTATTAAATCCAATAAAATTATAAATTTTGTCAATTGTACGGACCAGATAGTTGTAAAGTGCGGTGAGGCACTTGATAATAATATTATAAATAGAAACTCAAAGATGTTACGTAATGCGTCAACGGTATGGATAGAGACGAAATATGGGTGTACCCTTGAGTGCATATGTGGTCGACATATGAGTAGTGTATAGTAACGCGTATAACGCCATACTCGAGCAATCTGGAATGTTCCATAGCACGTGGTATCGAAGTGAGAAAACCAATCGAAAAAAGCACGTGAATCCTAAAATAAGATTATAGGTTATATTTATATTGTTATGTAACATATGAATTACCTAGCCTCATATTACATAAAAGGCTATACAGCCATCGCTTCCCGAGCAGTTTTTAATTATCGTCGATGTCCGCTCTTCTTACGGTAGAATGCTATTACGTTCGGTAAACTTATTAAATTTGAGGTAATATAAAGTCTCGACTCTAGCGCTAGCTTACCTTATATACCTTTACGAACCCATTTACGCTGTCCAGTTCAATATAAGGGCAAGCACAGTATATAGCCAGGCACCTAAGGTATACTGTCTAAGGTATAAAGGCATTGGATCCAGCCATACGGAAATTTTGAGATCCCACGTAAAGTTACACGCTGAGCTCGAGGAAAACTAGATTAGTGAAGGAGCCATTTTCTTGACTCGTGGACGCAAGGGTGCCATAAAGGGAATGAAAATAGTTGTTGGGATAGCAATTGCTATCTTCCCCAAAGACATATATTCTCAAGACGTCGCGAACAGCTGTCCTATCGGAGACTGTACTCGTGTGTAGGATTCAAGCCGGTGAAGAATTTTCGTCAAGAGTAGAACCAAGTGCTTATGGAATTCCAGGATGCACGTGTGCCACGAGCGAGCGTCAAGAACGCCCTTTGCAATAGCCCTAGAAGCATTTAAAAGACTAACCTCATCATCCCTAATCATTCAACGTTCCTGGCTGTAGTCACTGTTTATTTTTACATGACATCCTCGACTGACTGTCTATGAGAAATGGTGAGAGAAAAAGAGCTCACTAAATTCTTCGAACAAAAATATCGATCGTGCAGCCTCGTATGTACATAACAAGTCATAGATAGCTGAGCCTGCACTCAGTCTGGTTGGTAACCAATGTTCAAACTGGATGTGCGAGGTAACCCCTGGTCAACCTTAATACGTTACACGAGCTACTGTAGGGGCGCGGACAACAAAAGTTGAAAGTGCGGAGCAAGGGTCAGGACGGAATAATAATCAAGGAACTTTATACCTATATATAACAGTCTGTGTGACGCTATGTCCGTCCCTAACCTATAAGTTACATAGTGCACATTATATATTTAGATTTAGATATGAACGTTCCCTGTAGGCTGGCCTTCGGTATTTTTTTTACTCTCTGGATCTCTGCAGTCTTTCAGCATCGCTCTCTTTGTCTCAATGAATTTTCTACGTATGTCCAGGGGCATCACGTGTAACTTTTACATCGCGATGGCAGCTGGCTCTTTACTCACCGTAAAACGACCACTGGCCATTACCTGAAACCAGAGAGATAAATCCGTAGCAGCCGTGCTCTATAATTCGGTACACAAGTGGCTAGTTAGTCGCTGAAACAGTTGCTGGGAGGTTCCCGACCGCATTGCAGTTCCCCGCTATTGGATATAGGCTGTGGTCGACTTTGCAAGCCCAATTTTCTACTGCGGCATAAAGGTATGCCCTACGCTTACGAGTTAAGTTTACGGGACTGTACACACGGTAGCAATTGAAAATATTGTTTGTATTTTTATTTTTATTTTTTTAGCCATAGCTACCGTGGAAAAATATATTTCACGGATTTTCGTTATGCCTTCACGGTGCTGTTGTCGTACACCAACTCGTGTCCGTCCATGCGGAAGATGTGGGTCAGCATTGTCAAGCAGGATGAACGTGAAGTTCTAGCTAGTATTTCCTTTTTTCACTAAAAGGCTGTCCACACCCAAATACATTGGGGCTTTACTACTGCCACCCGGAAGGGCCTGAATCTAGTACACATGTCAGTTCTAAAACCAGCTTGTACACTTCCTCTGGTGAAGGCGTTATACATATAGGCGTTGAACGCTGTTAATATTTAGCTTTTTTTTGTCGGTCGAGGCCTTAAAAACTGGCGCTACGCGCATGCGCTCTGTGAAATGTGCCAAGCGGGAATTAATATGCTTCATAACGAGTCACTGGGTGTCCGTGCAATTCTTATCGTAATCTTAAAAATTTTCGGTCGACGGAACGGAACCTTGAGATTATAGGAATATAAAGCATACTCGTGTACCTTAGACAGATGGTAGTATCGATCCGTCAAATAATTTTTACCGTCACTGTACTTCTGTCTGTATAACGATAACGACTTGAATCTCTGCTAGACTAGGCGCAGCGACGTATCACACGAAGCAGGACAAAATGAGCTTTATGTAAAACGTATGCTGTTATACCTGTCTCAGTACGTAGTCTAAATATAAAAATTGCTCGACTTTGCGATTCTGCAAAAAAATGGCCCAAGGTGCTGTTTTTCCGGGCGAGCTAATTTTGGTGCATAAATAAACAATGGAAACGAACTGGTTAAGGGCTTGCCAGTGAAAGCTATTCCACCCCAACCTGGAAAGCTTGTCCCAAAGCTGCCACCCTTTCGACTTTTTTCTGCTCTCCTCTTACCTGGGAAGAGGAGAGAGAATACACAGAGGGAGGGAGAGGGAGTAAGAGGACGTAGCGAGTGGTGCGAGAATCAGAGAGAGAGAGAGAGAGAGAGAGAGAGGGAGGGAGAGGGATGGGACGCGAGAGGGATGAAAGGGAGAGGAGAACGAGGCCGCGAGTATTGATCCCCCGTGGCGGTTGACACATTTACCAAAAGCTTCAACCGTGCTCCACTTTTGGGGAAAGCAGAAAAACCTTCCGGACGAAGCCGAGCACGCAGAATTGATGTAGCGTATTTCTCCTTCCTCATCCTTCGATGACATTTCACTTAATTGAAAGCGACAGTGCCACGCTTCGTTTCCTTCTCTTCGCCCAACTCAACCCTTTACATATTTTTTTATTTCTTTTCTCGAGGCCTCAACCTCTTCCACAGGAGCTTTCGCTTGATTTATAGTTCGATCTTGTCGTGAATTTTTATTTTCAAAAATTCCATTTGATTCGCGTTAAAAATTTGTTGGTAAAAAACAAAAATTTCATTTGACGTACAACCAATTACTTTTTACCGGACTATTAATCCTTGTAAATCGTGAGAAATATATTTGAAGAAAAAAATATAATATGTCTTTGTCCCGAACAAAGACTACATATTTCGACGGCGATGGACGATTATTCACTAACAGAAAAAGTGACTTGCAAATGTGTATAAAATTGTCGAATAATCTAACAGTGTATCCTACCAGTTCAGAAACGAATTGGGTCAACCTTCTTTCACATTGTCTGAGACGCTTGATCCATTCAAATAAATTATGGGAAACCGCCATGTAAGCTCACTCGATTAAACAATGGGAGTTACAGGGGGAAAATCGAAATGGAAAATCATTGAGGTGGCGTCGGTTGATGATGGAGAATATATGGTTACTGCAAGGTAATATACCTTCGGTGAATTTCAGCTACGGCTACTATACAATGATTATCGTTGGCTACACAAGCGGAACTCCAATGTAAGCTCGGGAATGCTGCCAAATGGGTCAGAGCTTGAGCTGGGTGCTTGCACGAGGGACAGGGTGTGCGGTAGCTCCTGATGGTGGAAGGTTGGTACGCCTACTAGGGCCAGGGATACCAAGAGCAGAGAGGGCTGTTTGATCAATACTCGCTGTCACTGACGCCGCCCCAACCCGTAGCCGCATAGTAACAGAGAACAGCGAGGCCTACGTTCTTTTCCCTTCTTTTCTCTTTTCCTTTTTCCCCGCCGTACACGATCTTATCTTTTCGATTTTCTCTATCATTTTCTCTTCTTCGTCATTGAACTCATCGACGGTCATTTCCAATTTAAAAAATGTGTGTACATACCTAGTTTGATGTAACGTTTGGGTACCCAATACGTCAGCCACTGAAAAAAAGTAATCGATTACGATGATCATCGTCGTATCAGCATCCTTACGAAGAACTACGTACAAATTCTAAGGAAACTATTGATGCATGAAGATCTAGTTACCCGTTACGCTTTTTTTTATCAACCAAGTCCAAACCGCAGGATGAGATTCGACGTAGCCCAGGCGTTTTCCATTGCCGTTTAAGAACAACGGAGAAAGGGTGGTACCTGGAGAAAGGAGAAAGAGAAAGGTACTCTAAAGATTATAGGAAGCTAATGAAAAAAAAAAACGATAAGCAATAGATCGGATCAAGGATCCTACTTCCCTTAGGTACCATGAAGTGAATTTATCCTTCCTCCTCGTGAGGAACGTTAATTTTCATTTGGTTTCTCCGATGATAAGTGCGCATGCGCAGTTACTCACGGTATTGCATATTAGACTTCCGACAGTCTTACGAATTATCGGATGAAAGAAACGATATCGTAACGTATAGCGTATACACTTGGTACCCAGTTGATACAGATGTTCCGTGATTCTAGATCGAGTCCCTTTGTCTAGTATTTTCAAACGGACATGCTACTTTCTTACTTCAACTCGAATCCACCTGGTGCCTGGTGCCACGGTGGGATCCGTGAGGCCGCAGTTCGCGTCCTACTTGTAACGGTGCCAAGTCAAATCTTATACAATCTGACCCAGGAACAGAACTGCAGTGTCTTTGATGTCCCAAAGATTGACAGAACCAAGCCAAAGCCTTCCGGTTGACGATTGACACTCAAAATGAAGTCTTAAGCTACTTTCATACATATACTAATTGTTCTAAATGCCTATAAACGTGAGATTGCTAACTTGACGTCTCTAATGGCTTCGAATGAATTCACTGAGCCACTCCAAGAAAACCGGTATTCAGGAATATTTTAGGTGGCATCAGGAGTTAGCACCTACCAAGTCTCAGACATCAGCTCGCCATTATAATACAAAAACTATAAAGATTGTTATCTGTTTCAACAGTACTCATGGCAAAGTTAATATTGAGCCTCGGTATACAAACTGTATATCGTGACATGGGTATGTATGTTCCAAGTTAATACTTAGTAAGACTTGTTAAAACTCTCCAGTAAATTAAACATCAGTAAAGTGAAGCTCATTTTCGTGCAATCTCATAGATTTCAATGATACAAGATATATGCTAGATATACGTATATATCCAAGACAAGACGTGTATACAAAAGTTATGTTTAGGATGTCTAAAAGACAGCATACTGCGCTATACGTGTATGTGTATCTTGATATGTCTCATAGTAAAAAAACTAATTGGCATGTATGACAAGTTTAGAAATGAAGAGAGTACGTGTGCGAGTAAGGATGCACAAGATGGAAAGTGGGAATGAAATCATATTCGTGTCGCGATTACCGCGTTTAACTTGGGCGCCACTCTCGGCAGTCATTGCCGTACTGTATGAAAATTTGGCTCGAAACGATTTGGAAAGTCGAGTGACCGTAGTCGGTGCCCACAATGGTATATTATTCTACTCCACTGGGCGACAGAACTAGAGCAGACAATAAAGCGAGAAGAAGAGTAAAGGAGTTTCAGAGAAACCGAGTGGCAACTCTTTCCTACGTGGCGGAAACTGGGTTTCGAACTGTTTCGAGAACGGAAGTCAGTACCGTCCCAAAGGAACTGTGTACTCGTCTTGGTTCTCTCTTTCATGGACTTTTCGGATCTCTTTTCCCTTTGGTGAATATTATTACACGACGCTTGCAGAATATATTGGGTTTTCGATGCACGTACTTCCTTTACTGTAATATCGTGGATATTCGCGTTATCGTGAATTCTCACTGGGACACAATCCCATTTCAATTTGCTTCGCATGCCTTCAAATGCGCTTAGGGAATTTTATGATACCTGAATGGACTATACATCATGACCGTGGCTATGTTGTAACCTTTCTAATCTAACCCTTGTACCCTGGGTACTTGTACACTTTCTCCGAACAAAGGTCTACACATGGACACCCTGTACGCCTAACCCACATTCATGCATGTTGACTATATACGTGTGTGTACATATATATATTAATACCTAGTACTCGTGCTATCAAAAATAATAGGAACGGAACGCCAGGTGCTCCGCGGCCCTGTGGTCTTCGTGAAAATAAAGTGCACCGAGGACAGAAGGTTTCCAGGACTCTTCCTTTGTGCTCCCCTGCTATCCCAAGGAGCATGCGCCAGAAGAAAGGACTAATAGTTTGTCGAATATAGCACGTGGCTTGGGACACGTGCCTAAAGGTCGATGCTCTCCTATACCGGATTTTATTTGATTCCCTTACGAGTGGTTAGCAGGCCTACGTTTCACACACTAAAAAGCTCAAGTAGGAAAAGCCTTCTTCTTAGATGAAATGTCAAACGCGAAAACTTCAACTGACTCAGTGACGCGGGAAGGAATGACGTTTGAAAATTTTTAAGCGTAATAAACGCCAGATGTGAATGTCTATTGATAAACTCTGCTCTTACAGTTAGGTAAATTCAAAGCAAAGGGATTCTAGGTACATGTATTTTTAATTTAATACCCCATAAATGAATAAAACGATTTTATACCAGTCCCCATAACGATTTCCCTTTGTACAGGGCGAACTCCAATGCGAACTGTTTACAATTTTCAGCGGTTAGACCTCAAAGGGCCAAGGAGGCTTTTGTGCTTCTCACACTGACACACATCACCGATGGCAACTGAACCCACTGCCGAAGGTTGCCAGGGCAACTGCATCGACCGATCTCATCCATCCAAGCAACCCCATAACACAGCAACCCTCCAAGAGAGTCGAGCTGATTCGGGTTGCACATCGAAGATATACATATAGCGTACATTTCACTGGAATCCTGCCGTTGAAAATGATCACGAGCGTTATTCTAGAAACATGGATTACACGAGTAATCAAAGAATCATTGTAATCCATATGTAATTATACAAATTAGTAAATACGAAGTCTCGAAAGAGATCTATCTAAACGAAAATATAATTCCAAGAATCACTCTAATAGGATCAACAGTGGCTGACCCAACAAAGTGGAGTTTCAGGAAGTACATTGTTATACCAGAAGAAGTTGACGGGTACTAGCCAATAGCCAGCAAGAGGATAAGCCGTGTTCCATAGAAGCTAGAGTATTCGAAAGAGGCTGCCGCTGTGTTCAAGTAATCTAGTTGGAGTATGCAGCATGGCATCTGCTACCTTCGATCGAATAGTTTCGATCCGATGGAGTCCCGAGGAGCAAAAAGTTTGATCGACCGCAGCTGCGTTTACCGGTACGAACAAGATTACAATATAATATTATATGTATATGAGAGAAAGAAAATATAAAAATGGAAAACCCAAACGAGAACCGTCCATATGTTTTGGAGGTTATGGCGATCCTGTAGAATTTGCAAATAAGTTTTGTCGTTAACCTAACCTAACGTAATTTCAAATCGACAAGTATACTTTCAATGTAATTTCAGACGGCTCGGCTACTTTCTCCCTCTAACTGACCAGTTGACCGTTAACGCCCAAAGACGAGCACGCCTGGGTCGAGAAAGAAAGTTGTCGAATAGAAACGTACGGTGCACGTTAACTATTAATAGAAACTGGTAGTGGTTATGTCTATCTGGTAAACGAGCGCCAAGCAGCGTTAGATTGAGGTTAGCTTGCCCAATCGTTTGTACCACAGATGCACGGGACGCACACGCTTACGGTCTGTACGTATTAGATAGGAAACACGCATGCAAACGCGCGCGCGCGCCATGGAGACTAGTCCACGTCGAAAACGTACACACTCGGCTGTGTTTGACTGCTTTAACCTAAAAACGGACGGTTGCGTGTCGCCACTGCGTTGCTTTGCGTGGGACGTCGATGAGGAAACTGGGCCAGTTTGATTCGCCAGATGGACAAGTATATTTCCTAAACAGCCACGAACCTTCGAGTTATTAATCTTCCACTTTTATACTCCCCTTGACTAAATACCATGCCAGAGAAGCCTAATGAAGTATTGCTCACGTGCAAGTACTAATTACGCGGATCACACAGAGAAGTTGATACAGTAAATTTTGAAAACGGGTTTAAGGAAATTAAAAAAAAAAATATTAAAATGTTTGCATTTACCAGCAATTTTTTTAATCGATACAGTATGTTCCAGTACTTAAAGTGTAAGTACATCTTTCAAATTGGAACATTTTTTAGACGGTATTAATATTTTCAAAAAAAAAACGTCATACGTCATCAACCGTATATGCAATTTGTAATTCAAAATAGATGCTCTAGTTACGTGGTTGCCCAATGCGCCAATGGATTCCCTTTGTCGATCTAGTGTTAAAGTGCCTTTGTATCGTTGTAAGCGCAAAAAGGAAGAGATTTTCTCGTGGGATAGGGCGGATAGGAAATAGTCACACGGTAATTATAGGTGAGGGCGTGTAGGTGCCCATTACGATAGACCAAGTATTACGACAGCCAAGCAGTTGAGCAAGCAGCCAAACAGCCAACCAAGCAACAGTAAATGAGTAAGTGCCGTCGAGGCGACGAATGTCCTTCAGGAAAAAATACTAATCCTACTAAGGTAAAATCGAGAAAGCGTTTAATCCATATGGATATAGCTGTCTAAATATCTATTATATAAATTATACTACCAAATTCCACGCGATAAGAAACACTGGACAGAAAACCCGTCCAACGTCCCATGAGTATGTCCTGACAAGTGTGAAGATCCAATATGGCTACTCATATACGTACATAAGGTTCACCGCCAGTCAGATTACCAAGTAGATGCATGTCGTACAAACATTTGCTACGGATAAATAGAAAGCCGTGCTCTCGCGATCTGTAAACCTCGACAAATCTTGAGTGTCAATACTCCAGAAATATACAAGCAGGAACATCTGTACTCGGTGGCGATACTGTCGTAAACTGTGAGAGGGAAGTGTCTCTGCTGAACGTCGGAACAAAGGAATTAATCGAGAGACGAGAGGAACGGAAAATCGGACGATAAAACCGGCGAAATATCAGATCAGCGAATCTATTGTTATCGGTATACATACAATATGTACAGCATCGTATTACTTTTTTTAACCGTTATTATCAACATATAATTTATTGAATTTCGGATAAATTCCTAGATTTTCGTAAACAATCGTACGTGAGCATCCCTCAAGAAAAGAGCCTGAATTATCTGGTAATAAAATGACACCTATCTTTGGTACATGAGCATCTTGGCTCGACTCTCTTTACTCCACAGCTTCACTTTACCATCTGTCTACATACGTAACTACCGAGTAGTGTCGTAGTAGCTTTAAACCAGCATAAAAAGTACCCCAACTTTTGATTGCGCGCTTTTAAGCATGAATTACAACAGCTTCTGCCGGTGCTTGAGGAGAAAGCTCGTTTCAAATTTTCACGTCTGTTTTCTTCCTTCTATTCTTTTCTCTCTACGTAACTTTGTAGCGTCGTTATCACGACATTACTTTCGATTTGTCCTGGTGCTTTCAGTTTTTGAAATCGACTTATCACATTTTCAATTATATAATTTATTCATATATATTTTGCTATTCTGATTCAAATAGGTCATTCTCTTTTTATTTTCTCTTGCTTATACATATACTATATGTATGTCCGTGTCTTCACTTGTATCTATCTCGTCTGTACCAACGATTATATTCCTGTCGAATGATTTTCAGCTTGGTAACGAACCGAACGTACTATTTATAAAGCGCACGGGCGTCGGCGTTCGACGCCAAGTACAGGCACCTTAAACAGGCCACCCTCTTTAATTTTAAACCTCCTTTGGGCACTGGACGCTGGAACAAAAACAGACTTCACCTACTAGGCCGTTCAACGTCTATCAGCATTTTTATTTTTAGTGCTCGTTTGCCTGTCAACCGCGTGAAGAGTTTACCAGGTAACAGTCTAATATCGTCTGCCTATACTTTACTTATATTCTTTGTCTCTTCATGAATCTCTTCATGAATCTCTTCATACAGTCCCCAACTCGGGCGACCCCTCTCGTTATGCTAATCAGGCCACGAGCATCTCTTTGTAATTGTAAAACTTTTTCATAGTGCACCTACTCTATTAAATTTCCTATCGCACGGTGTATTAATCTGAAACGCGATCTAATGTTAAATGTCCGTTTCTCGTGTGGAACGCGACAGGCAGTTACCAGACTTTCCATTTGCCAAGTATTAACTGAAGTATGCATAAGTACGTATGAAGGAAGCATTAGAGTGAATGAAAAAAGAAATAAGAAGATAGGGAGAGGCGTAGGAGAAAAATACATAAAATAGTCTCACTTGCTTATACCAGGCACATCTTCGAAGATTTCTTCACAGAGTCTCGATGAAAATATTAAAAATGCATTTTGTGCACGATCTGTGACGCGTTAGCTCATTATGAAAGCCGGTGATAAATGCATCGGGAAATCCGGTTGTCGTGGCTATGCAATTATAAGTGTCTATTACTATATGATTGTACACGCGTAGAAGCGGTGGAAGACTGTATTTTTCCGAGATAACATTAGGACAGCTCATGGTGGAGTTCTATGAATCATGGAAAGTGCCTCAGAAAAATGGCGGCCAGACGAAATCTCCATGAATTGTAGAAGAGGTGTGAAAACTATAAAAATTGTTAGGAAATTAAATAGAGATAAGATTGTCAAATAAATATTGCATGTTGTTATTTTTGTATTTCTTTCGGTTTTGATTTATACTTTTTCTTTTTAAATATAACTACAGAAAGTTCGTTCCGGGGGTACATCTCACCTTTGCGCAATTTGCATGCAAGATACAGCGCTGCTGGATAAAAATATGTGAACAAAGTAAAAATATGTACAGTAATACATATAGGGCGATTAGTTTCAAATTTGCATATAGCTACGTGCAGAGGTACCTACTTGTAAAATGTAAATAAATTTCAACGTGGAACAGATTCTACCCTTGTAATAAGCAAGGGCTTACTTCCAAACTGGGGTTGAAATAATAATATTCTTTATACGTTATTATGAAATCATTAGGGGTGTATCTGATTTTGGTATTACACAAATGTTTTTGGCTCTCGGTTGGTAAGTAGGTAGGTAATACTTTTTGGTGTGTATATATATATATATATATAGCTTTAGCTTACGTCCTTACTGAAGGTAGCCCTAAATCGGCAGATGAAAGAGTAATGTAACAATAAAATGTTTGAAATCGGAACACTTGCTTTGACGGTACGCGTAGTATCTAATTATAAAGAAAGGAATTCGATTATAATGTGCAATAGTTTCATCTAACATATAGGTACCTATTTCGTCCGTGCTCACGGTGAAAGAGACAGAAATTTTGGTTCTTTTCTAAAAAAAAAAGAAATGAACGTAAGAAAGACATTTTCGTTTTCCTTCGTCTTACAAAGGAGCTTAAATGTTTCTACTGGTACAGAGGAGTCAATTTTAGGGTGAAATAGGGGGTGAGACAGAGAAAAGCGGTGGTAGGAAAGTTTCTTCCTCGAATTCGAAGTCTCTCGGAGCATCGTTGTACCCTCCCCTCACGAGACTAGGAGCACGTGGCCTCCCACCATCGACCCCCGAGATTAAGAGCCACTGGAGGGGTATACAGCAAAAGCTGAAGGGTCGATAGCTGCTGGAGTCGTAGTTGCTTCTGTAACAAAGGAATCAAGTAACGAACCAGGCGTTTTATAAGTTTCTCGTAAATCGGAAAGTGGGATTTTTGGGACAAAAAAATCTATGGAAGAGAAAAGTAGGGCATGTCTATCAGTCGGTTGCGTTGATGATAATTACTGGGACGTATATCTCTAGGGCGACCCGATTAGATAAGAATGGGAAAACTAGGTTAATATGTTCTCGCGCTATTGTTACTACATGAAAATGATCTAGTCACGGAAAATGATTGAATGATTATTTATAGAAAATGACACATTGAAAATAACGGGGTTATCCTGATTTACGATATGCATTAAATTTCCTCAGAAACCAAGATATGGGTTAGGTTCATTCGGGCTGTGGTTCAAAATTCTGTGCCAAGGGATATGGAGTGTACAGGTGTTATGGATGTTGAGTACGGCTGGGTGGGATTCGAGGACTTCCTGCATGAGAGGAAGCTAGGTAGGGTCTTGATGGAGGTGAATTCGAGATATTAGATTTGAACGCAGCTGCCACTAATATTTCCCAGTTTGATGTACGTGGTATACGAATTAAATCCTTGCTCTCCCTTGATCTTTGCCATGAAGTGTTAAGTGGGTTGGCAAGTCGAAAAAAAATTTTTTAAATTTCGATGAATTCCAAAATTTTTATAAGCATCATGCTAAAGCCATGTAACAGTCTTATCCTCGTGTCAGATTCAATATTTTTCACTATGCGTGGCGACGATTGACAAAGTCTTTGAAGCTGGTAAAGTCCATGGTTATGCGGATAAAACCGGTTTTTTTTTTTTTTTTCATAGCCCGGGGCAAGTTAAATTTTAAAGCGTTATATTTATACGAAATAATGGTCTGCCAATGTATATGCATACTGCTGCAGGGTTAAAGGGCGAAAAATAACCCGGGTAAAGTAAACCCATTGAAAATATAAAATAAAAATAAATATTTTGACAGAATCAAAAATCCTTAAATAATCTTGTTATTATTATCCAATACCGCCAATACAAACTCTTGACTGTATATTGTCGCCTAATAAGAATAAGTCACGTCCCGCAAATTTCTGAACACTCTTTTACAAAATCCCTGTATTCTACCCTAAGGGAACGGAGGGGTGGCGCAACCCCTTAACACTGCTTTGTACACGGTAGAATATTGTACCGCGGAGACGTTATCACTTTATGACATTTAAGACCACTCGCGATCACCAGGGATCCAAGTAAGCATTCAATACCAAAATGGCGTCATTCAAAGTATAAACATAGCACGAGCGTAAAATACGAAGAACACAGAAACGAAGAAACAAGCGGCATACAAAGAGGAGAACCGGAAAGAAATGAAAGAAAAGAAAAAAGGAAATAAAGCATACAGCAAGTTTCAGTATGGCATACTTACAAGACAAGAAGTTGTGGTGAGTCAGAACCGTCTGGCCCTGAACTTGACATTGGCACGCGTGGTAACAATTTGCAAATTCATTGCGTGCTGCGAACTCCGTGGTCACGCCAATTATAATTCCCCACTAATAAGAGAATCGCTCACTAAAACGAATCCCATAATAAAAATTGAACCACCTTCTTGTTTTCCCTTCAGATTTTGTCTCCTAATGAAATAAGATAAATACAATCTGCAAAGGACTCTGGTACTAGCCACCTGTCTCACGCTGTGTAAAAAGTGAAAGGATATATCATCCTCTTATAAGAGGACGATCAGGACCTGATCAAAGACGGAAGAACGTTTACCATTTACCAAGAAAAATAAATTATCCAGGTGACTTCACACGCTTCGGGCAAATCTTAATCATAATCCTGAATATACCATGCATATACATACCTATAACAGGTACACAATACAGTAATGAAAATTGTAAATTTTCAACCAAATAGCGGTTAACGAGGTCCTCCTCGCCAAACATCAACTGGAATTTATTTACTTCAATTAAGCGAGACAAAGTCTGCGAACGTCTGGCTCTCACGGCCTGTATGATATCAGTGTTACCAAAAAGTATCTACGTATAGACTGCTGTTTAGATTGCTAGCGTAAGAGAGAGAGAGAAAGAGAGAGAGAGAGAGAGAGACAGAGAGAGAGAGAGAGAGAGAGAGAGAGAGAGAGAGAGAGAGAGAGAGAGAGAGAGAGAGAGAGAGAGAGAGAAAGACAGAGAGAGAGAGAGAGAGAGAGGCGTAGAAAAGTTTCGATCCTCACATATGTATATATTAAAAACTAAAAATTCTTCTTGACGCACAGCGAAGGGTCGTCGATATGAGCATCACCTGCTGCTATCAGTCTACCAGTGCGCAGAGACCCTATCCGTAGCTACGTATACTGTACGTTACCCATATACGTCTATGTACATATATATCGTACATGGCGGTTGCGCAGAACCGTTCCTCCGGGGCACAGAAAGGTTTCCGTGCTGTTCAAGCCGCCCAGTTACGAGGCAGTTACTTTATGAGCCAGTTCGTGACGAAAGCCAAAATCAACTGGTTGTTGCATGGTGCGGTAAGATTTTGGAGATGCTGTCACAGATCCGTACGAACCAGTTAAAAGGTATGTTGGTCTGTCTTTTTTTTATCTTTAACGATAAAACAGGCCGATATGTCAAGTAGACTTTTATCATACGATCTAGCCGATAAGGAAAATCAAATATATATATATATACATATATATATATATATAGTATATGTATCATATGTTATAAATCATTTAAATATCATCTCTGCTTCATATGGGAACACTCTCGAAATTGGGGACGCGTCTACATTTAGCAACGAATGCGTAGCGTTTTGAGTGAAAGAATCTTAGAGATCAAAACGTAACCGATCAATTGTCTTGTACTCGGGAGATTCGTAATTTAATAGCTGAGGGATGCTCGTCGCGTTGTGACTTTATATTGTTATGTTTATCTATATTATTATGTATAGTGCGAGAATCCTTTGTACTGTATGCTGTAGTTATGAGAGAAAATATTTTAACTAGAAATTGTAATGTAGGAGATTGTTAATTTTAAACTGTATGGTTCTAAGTGTCATGGAGAATTAGCTAGTCCGATTTTTTCTAGCAAGGCAATCGCGTGACTGTTATGTAATTATCAAACGATAGAATAAAAGTGCCAAATCTTTCGCCGAGAATTTCGTACGCTCGCGATGATATTCACACACGAATTTAAGCAAGCGAATGGCACTGTGCACTGTTTGACTGCTGAGTACAGTCCTGGTAAAAAACGACTCTTTACGTAATTATACTTTCCAGAGATAAGACATATCGCTAAGCACGTGGAGTTACTAAAGCAATCAGACAATATTAATAATCTTATTTCGAATCCAGAATGAGATGTCTGATTATCATTTTAGGTTAACGCAGCGATGATAATGATAATTAATGATATCTCTGTAGAAAGTACTTTCGAATTGATGGTAGGTTAGGTGGGGCATAGGTAGGTATCACTGAAGCAAAAATTCAAATCTCGGCTATTAAAGTTGTACAAAAACATAATACAAGCCTTTTCACATTATTGAAACTTATTCGAACAATTCAAACTTTCGCGCGCTCACGTATACGCTCGTTTCTCTTTCGTCTCGCTATCTCCAAACTCTCAGATCGGAATATCTCTAAGAACGATAAAACGTAATTAAAGTATGCTTAGAGTAAAGTTTATGTGCGACCACTAAGAGTCCGGAAAGAAAACCACATTTTGATTACGTAGCATCCGGTGTGCGTGTATCTAATATGGTCGGCCTAACTTCTAGTCTACAACTTATTCCTTAAGTTTCTTCTAGGTCCCTTCCTCTTCTATGTGATCAGCAGTAATTTTTTTTTCTTTCTCTTATGCATCCATCTGTTATTTACCTTCATAAAACTACTCGTTATTTATTATAACCTTTTAGCACATTTATAGGCTGTCGTATTAGATCACTTTTTCTTTTGTTCTTACCTTCTACGTTAACTATTCTCGTACTACGGATCACATACGTAATCTCCGGTTCCTTTACGCATTGTAACCATAAATTATACGTACGCCTTTCCTGTACGGGAAGACCATTTCCGTTCTGTTGTTATCAACTTGTGTGATTACGAGCTACTCTCTATTATACATACATGTATATATATGCAAGCAAATATATTTGCGTGTAACCAAAGCTCTGCCGTGTGTGTGAGTGTGTATGTATATGTATATTTTATAGGATACGTACAGAAGGGATATCTACTGTGATTAGCTACCAGTGACGTCAGCGATGTACTGTTTTCAGTTATTCAGTATATTGGCAAGGGGAAGTGGGGCAAGCGGGGTCCCGACGGGGCAAGATAGCCTACCCGTAAAAATAGTTGAACATATTTTATAATATATTTTTGGAATTTCTCTAACGCCATCAGTTTTTTTTAGGGAACCGTACTACTCTGTCGCTGCCTAAAATTTTATACATGTAGGAAAATTTATTCCGTGAAATATACAAAGGCATGCCCAACGTTCCTGACTAGGCGAGGAACTATAGTTGCTTAATAAATTATTGATGATTTCAGTACGTCTCGAAGACAATGTACGGGTTACGTGGAACTTCGGGAACTCATATATCGAGAAGTACTTGCGTGTACAATTCCACTAGTAATTTTTATCAATAACTCGGCTTTATACATATTTCTGTAATAGCGTGAAGACTTTTCATGAAAAATTAGATGTATTTTTTTTTGGAATTCCTATATGGTATTATACGCGAGAACTGAAATTTTAGTTGAAGTTTAGACAGTTGCAAAATAATATCTTTCTATTGGAGATTTTGATAAATACATATTTTATCGTTATTCGTATTCAATGTTATTTGTATATTAGGCTAAATACAGAAAATAGATTCTTCATGCTGTTTTCTGAAAACACGTTTACTACTGTAACGACTCGGTTTTGCCAAACAAGGAATTTTATTCGAATTAATATTCTCTTTATTGGTGTACCTGTACTTGAGTTTAATCCTTATTATTTTGAATCTCCCGCCAGAATGGAGCACGAATATTCACCACTGAGAGACTGGTTGCTCGTAACATGAATCGGGTACTTAACTGTTTTTTTGTTACTCGCTTGACAAGGACACATGTGGCACAGAAATACGTCGTAGATTCTTCCGCAGTTCTTTTGTGACACTTTTTCTACTCTTGAGACATATTTTGACCTTAGACGACGCCGACGTCGCAAGAGTCGAATACGCGATCGGTTGTTGCAATGCAATAGGAAGTTTAATCGAGTACTTACGAATCGAAATATTCGCCACGTTTAACCGAGTCTATTACTAAAAGCGACACTCTGTATAACAGTGATGTCAGAACGAAGCGTATATCTTTTATAGTCTGCCACGATAATAGATGTAAAAAAAATCAATTCGAATTATCGCAGACTGGAACGTCAATACGATATAACGCAATAGGACAACCGAAAAAAAAAAACTAAATACTCCTTGACCCGCCAAGATGAATTATTAAAGAGCTAATTAAACAAAAGTCTAAGATCTAAAGACGAACGTGACGCGAGGCAATTAATTCTCCAAAAATAAAATATCTATCGTCTGTCCCGTATAACAGCGTTGTCAGATCATTATTTCACTCTATCGTCGAAGCCCTAGTAATCGTAACATCTCGCTTTTCCATTCGCTCAAAGTTCCACGCATACCAACTTTCCAAGTATATTTTAATTAAGCGTTCATTGCATACTCGTAGTTCTCCGTAGCTCGCCCAGCCTATCTAATAATAAATACACCATAAAGACCTACATTTTTAACTAGTTCCAGTGATTCCTTCGGTTCCCCATAAAATCCCAGTAAAATCTCCGCTCTCTTTACAACGTTACAATGCGTTCCCGTTCTGTGTCGAAATGGCAAGGTTGTAGGCACGACTTACATAAAGCAAGCAATGCGCGTTTCTATCCGTCGACTCGGGCTGATCCAATTGGCGTTTAAATAGCTCGCAGTGGCGCCTCCTCGAACTTCTTGCCACGATCAATACTCGCAAAGCTAAAACCGGCCTCGGCGTCTTGCATTCGTTCATAACGAAACCGTTGGCCCGGCCTGCTCGGATTTCATTGTCCTCGAACATTCGGGTCGTAGCAGCGCCATCTCGCACGTTATAAGAGAAAATTATCTTAGAATAAAAAGGATAACCGCCTTCATCGGATTGTGTATTTTTCCTCTGATCACACGTAGTGCTACTTCCAGATACATATAACGGTACCCACTCATCGACACCACGTTAAGCGCTTTATTCTCTCGGTCGCGAAAAGAGGAGGACGCGGAAGTAACTCTCATACCCTGACGACTTTTTTTTCTCTCAGTGGCGATTATCACCGAGCTTGTATACGTACGCGTACACGTACCAGGCACGAACGCGGATGATTTACGCTCTGGCAGAACGTACGATATCTCAACAGGCATGCGGGCAAGCTTGGGCATTGTGTCGTGCAGGGTCGGTATCGAGCGTAACTCCCCCCCCCTCCCCCCGCCCACTTTTTAATATTGCTGCTTCCACGTACAAAGGACGTGAGTATGCGAGAACAAAGCTAATTTTTTCTCTAATAAAATGTAAATTTATATATGGTACGTATATAGAGATCGTGGGTAAATCTAGGGAATTTCGTAGAGTGCCAATAGAAACTAGATCGTGGGAGTATTTCGGCTTAGTAAGGTTATGGATGGCTGGTGTTACGTGTGTGATAGGAAGTTTTGATACGGTGTGTGCGAGGGATGTGTACGGGAAGTAAAGGGGAGAGTATGGCGAGTGAGAGTGAGTGAGTGATGTAGTGAGAGAGTATGAAGGCGGAGGACAGTCATTTGTACTCGCGCACGCTAACGTAAGAAGAACAAAGAAAGAGCCCTAGCGACCGGCAATGCGGCAACGCAGAGCGCAAAGCGCTTGCGCGCCTCGCTGCTATGTGAGTCAAGGACGACACGTGCGGCTCCGGACGACCTACTTATATCCTCGTGCTTCGGACACGATCGGACCGACGGCCGAACTTTGCCGAGTGTAGAAATAGGACGCTCGGAGTCCCAAGAGCTCCTCCCTTACCGGCTTCGTGTCTTCTAGCTTCTCCATGGCTGTACGAGGCAAACAGTCCGGACGATTCTTGTTCGTCAAAGACCTTTTTCCGTGTGATACACATGACCAAAGTAATATGATAAACAGCATCCGATCTTGCGTGAGGGACTTGGGGTCATGTTTCGATGTACTTTAAGAATTGTTGGGCATATAATCTTGTTTAGCGTATACTAGATTGGAGCATAGGACAGCAGCTATTTTATTATGAGATATTTAGTTGAGTCCTCCTGACCAGCAAGTATAGATGGAGAAATCTCGAATGATTATAGTCTTTTAAGACGTTATGTCTCGTTGAGTGTTCATGCACAGGGTAAAGTGAGCCGAGTTACTACTTCGCATAGTATTTTATCGTTGGATCGAGCTTCGTGCAGATCGAATTTCTTTGTTTGAAATTCTTTTCAGGAAGTTTTACAAGAAGGCTGATAATAGGTTGCGAGTTGCAATTGTAGAATTTATTTGATAACTTGAAAAAGTGGGTTAGAAGATAGTAATAAGATGATAAAATGAGTCTCTGTGGGGAAGTTGCGTATACGTGCGAGTAGCGTCCAGGAGTGTCATAGTGTGAGGTCATTACGAAACCTTTGTGTAGGGAGTGGCGGAAATCGCGTTGGCAGCCATTGCAGGCGTCCTAGTTACGTACGGAAAATCGATAGAAAAATAGGTCAAAGGTTGCTTATGTAGGGGGAGGGAATAAAATTCGTGGACTTCTTGGAACGTAAGAGTGTCGGTAGGTCTGTCCACGAGATGAAGAAGATGGAAGGAGGAAGTCGCATCACCTAAAAAAGGATGAGGAGAAGGAGGTGGTGATAGTGGTAGTGGAGGAGGATCTGAAAGGCGGTGTCGGGGAAGAGAACTGAAAGAAGGGGTAAGGAAGCTGAGGACGAGCTGTGGGCGTTCTGCGAGCTTCTCCGGAGGATGCACTCGCTTTGCGGAGTCCGAGGAGTGCGCACATGTCGCACGATTTGGTGGCCGTTGACCGAGTGGCTATGGAGGACCTCCCACGTGTAGCAACCCCTACCTTCGAAATCCCACCCTCGTCAATTTTCCCGGCCCAGGGCCCCTCCATTTCCCACCATAAGTAGCGCGTTTCCGCGCGTGGTACGACCAGTTCCCGTTCGGCCGCCGTGTGGTACGACTGGTTGCCGTATGTCCATCACAGGCGCTGCTGTACGGCGTCACGTGGAGCCTCTCGGCCAATCCGGTAGTGACTAGTGACGAAGGACCAATCGTTGTGGGCTGTCGTGAGAGTGCGCGATATCGGGTGCCTCGTTGGTGGGGGTCGCAAGAGTGCGGCGGTAGCTAAGCGGACGAACACATCCTCGTTCGCCGCAGCCCGCCTTGGAAGTCGGTTCTGTGTTCCGAGTTCTCCGGAGGAACCGTTCGCCACGAATGATGGTCCAACCGCTCGCCTGTTCGCACGCTTCTTGATCTCTTTTATTTAATCGAATACTACCTACCTATACCTGTTTTTATCTTTATCGGAATTTACGGCCGTCATCGACTATACCTTCGTCATGGCAGCCGTTGCCAGACACTACGATTCTGTGAATATCCACGGTTAATCATATTTAATCATTCTTGACGGATGGACAGTGCTTCTCTTCTATTGACGCGTACGATACAAGTCGGGGAAGAAGTCGGTAATTTCAAACGTGAAGTTTTCCTGGTATACCGGAATTTTGCCAGTTGTCCTGTGTGCCGCGTGGAGAAACCTTGCGGGCACACTTCCGCATTGTTCGATCTCGGTCGCCGCCATATTGAATTTCAACTGGGTCACCGATTAACCAGTTTTCCGCGGATTCACAGCCGTCCTCGCTATCCTACCATCGGCTTTTCCCGCAGTCATCTTTTTGGTGCCGGACCTCGCGTTCGAAATTTCTCAGTGCAAGCCTAACGTAACTTAACGCAACTGAAGATCATTTTCAACTTTCTTGTACGGGAACCAAACTCGCGGAACGTGCATGGAATTTTGATTCTGATACAGTGCCCCATATACCTAAATTATTACTGGTAGGTAACTATAATTTTTTTTCTTTATAATGTATTAAACTGTAAACACTTTCAACATGCATTCAATTTCTTGCAATTTGATCATCTTTTGATCATTTTGTCTAAAAAAAAATCCGACTATAAATAATTTCACAGATTTAGTTTATATCATAGACCGACAATAATCTTTTATAAACTTTTTCATAGAACACACCACAATAGATTTACACAAACATTGCTCTAATTATCATTACTTTCAATATTAAGCAACTAATTTAAACTGCTGTTACCGCAATATGCATGCAACACTTTCAAAAAGTGTCTTGATCTAAAACAGTAAATGTGGCAATACGTGTCAAATCGTGCCAGGTGCGCCAGGCAAATTCGCGATGGACAAAAGATACGTAAAATTTTCATCATTTCTGTCGATCATGAAGAATTCATCCGCGTGACTATCAACCGCGATACGGAACTCGTAAAGTATGCAATTTACAAGAGGAGGAAATAAATTCAAAGGGACAAAAAAAAACTAAAATCAGTACGCGTCCGTGTTCGCTGGTCTCACTGGGTAAAGATGGCGACTTGAGAGCTTGTAGTGTGGGGCAAGTGTGACGCAATCATCACGTGACCGGGCCGTGGCTAGCAGTTCTAGCTGGGCTAGTGTGTGATCTAACATTATGCTAGGCGGTAGCTACTCGCCGGCAGCTGGTAGCACCTCTGGAACCAGAGAAGCGTTTCCAACGTCTTTCGGTCGCTGGGTCAGTGGGGGTGAGAAATGGACTAGGCTATATTCATATAACAGTCAGTCTTTTTCTCTCTCCTATCGGCCCTACGGCATATCGTCACGGCACAAGAGTTCGCCGGAATAATTGGTGCGCAATTGACAAAAGATTTCGCGTCGCGTTCGCAGGATGTTGCAGTTAAAAAAAAATTCGCCTGCCACTCGGGCTCAGCAGTGAAACTCGTGGTCCCCCAGCTGTAAAGCATTTACGGGCTCTGGGATCATGGAAAACACTGCAGCGAGTTCTGGCCAGTCTCCAAAAACTATTATCTTGTACGCGAAGCTATGAATTGTCACTGTGAGATAAAGTTAACGTGATCTTGAATTGTTAAAAATCTAATTTCGCACAAAATTCATCGAGTAAATAGATCGTATTATGTATGTTCTTGTTTCCGATGTAACATTTTACGAGTTATCAGTATCTACGTGTTTTTTTAATTATTTAATGATTATTGTCACTGAGTGATAAAACTTTGCGGAATTACGAGACTATGATTTTTCGTAGTTACTTATATGATTTAATACATCTCTTTTTATATTGATTATTTTTCCTTGTAGATTCTCGGTTAAGCTCTCGCGTTTCATCGATTTACTAGATCTTAGTGTCACCTTTGAAGCTTGTCGGCTCACCTGGTACCGTTCACTTTGCTTGCTTATACTTTCTAAATCCACTTACTTTCGTAATCGACAGATACCAGGCACACTGCTCTACGCTTACTCGAAGCAAAACCCGTATAGATATACATTCTCGAGCGGAATTGTGGAAAGTTCGATCGCCCAGTAGTATGTCGTTATAAAATAACCAGAAGGATATAGAAAATATTAATAAAATTATAAATATAATTGGATAAAAAAACCGTAACATTCTATTGATAAGTAATTGGCACTGTAGATAATTACTGTTAATATTATAGCACAATTTATTGTGATATATTTACACCTTGAAAAATATTTTTCTTTATACAGAGATGTACAACATTAAATGCTAATAACTAGATACGTCGAGGTGAATAATTGTTAGATTTTTCCGATATGCCAAATTTCTCGTTTGAATTCGCGAATATGTATCTTCAGCCTATTTAGCCGATTGTCCACGAATAAATTGGCTGCCAGTATTGTGGCCGGAAAGCTGTTGTAACTCGTTCTTAAGTCAAGAAAGGGGAGCCGAATACTTGCTTGCCTTGTACCACTTTGATCGTACGCACAGTTATAAGAGCCGTATAGCTACTTTAGTATCGTATCTACAATACGACGATCGTATCTTACTGTTGAGAGGTTCACGCTTGCTGGCTGAATAGATTTTTCGTAACGTATATAATGTGACTTGCACAGTTGCGATATCGTGCGAGTACGTGTCTTATACTGAATACAGATATACGTATAGCAACAGTTAGCAGCGTGGATACGGAGACGCCGGCTCCCGCCATCTTCTCGAGGCAGCGCCTCGCGGCCATCTTTGCCACGCGGTCACGTACCGAAACCGAATATTTCCAGCGGCTTGTGGACGCAACGATTGTCCCGATGAATTCCGTAACTTGGAAATTATACAAGAGAATATCGCTAAATGGTATTCAGCTGGTAGATGAATATAGCTGCGTTGTCTCTTGATAATGGCATTATTTTTATTGCGCAACACGACGATGTGTCTATTGTCCTTTGTTCTTCGTATATATATTTGATGATGACAATTCGAAAGAAATTCTTTTATCGACTCATAAAACTTGACAACTAATATCTCACGTTAATTACATTAAACTTTTTTGATTTTATTAAAGCATCGAACTACCTTGTAATGACAATAGCATCCATTCGATTGACTATTGCATTGGATTCGACACGTTGGTAAGAGTTCTTCGAAATGGCAAATTGGAAATGGAAGTACTCAATGACAAATTGGATGTGAGGCTGTTACACTCAATAAATATTATTCACGCATCAGTGCGTGCTTAACAAGTTTTATCACATTAATTATAATGCGTTTAGCGAAGTAGCTAGTGTATACCTGGCTTCAGGCGTTATCGTTTATGTTGGTTGGTTGGTACGCCTAGAGTCAGCAGTTGATAGGCTGCTATCTTAGCGAATACTTGACCACTTTGGAACGTCATTTGAATTATTATTATCATAAGAAATGTAATTTCCTTGTTTCACAGTGATTTACTGTTTCCTAACGCTTCACGTGTTTAATGCTACTCAACTTTCACTATCTAAATACATCTTACAATACGCTGTACCGGTGCACGACAAAGATGATTATCTCATATAATTTATATTTTAAATATAAACCATAATCCACATGAGGTATATAAATGGGTTTCGCGGATTAACAAAAATTGGAAAAACTCCATATCAATGGCTCGTGATATATAGTCGTCTAAAACTATATAGCAACATCCATTACTTTAATATGATTAAATTGGCAATATAATATCCTTCATCTTTATAATAATATTATTCCTTTTTCCACGTACGTAACGCAGGAACACTTGCCATAGGAGTTAATAGAAGAATAATTATTTCTCTTCGACACGATCTAGCTTTTTCCTTTCCCTTTTCTCAACTTTCTTATCTCACGCTCCGTTGTTCCCGCAACAACCGATGAAAATCACCTTTCCTTTGCCGTTTCGTCACGAACCCCGCCATTCCATTTACTAGACAATTCACTTTAATTTATAACTTATCGGACTAAGATGTCTCCTGGTTATTCGTCATGTTCAAATGATCACGTGCTGGTTTCACTTTCGTCCAACCAATACCCATCCGTATCCACTGTATGTATATAGATATACGTAGGATACGGCCTAACGATGTTTATACCCTTAACGTTCTGGCACGTACGTGAAAATATAAGTGAACAAACCCGAGTAGAACCCGTCGCTGCGTACGTTCGAACCGTAAAATGAGGAAATTGCTCGTTTCGCGCGAGTAATGAAGTTGAGCCGCGACATTATTCACACGTTACACTCGTGACGAAAGGGATTGTCGCGTGGTCCCTATAACACAGTAAAACTGATGGGTCGATTATGAATCACGATAAAAAAGACGAAGCTTCTCCATTAAAACAATCATTATCGATAACTCTACCAGCCAAGAATATAGGTTACGTAATCTGTCACGGTACATTTTAAAAATCGAAGGTCGATCGATCATTCATCTTAGCAGTTAATACAGTATACAGGTACAACTCGCTGATAGTAGTATGCTAAATATTTTAATAGAATCATAAAGGCAATACCACACTTTGTTTATAAATAAATATTTGGTCGTAGATCTTAAATCGCTATACGCTCGTGTAACGATACGCCATACTAGTTCGGTTGCACCTTGGAATTATAATATAAAAAAGAAGCAAGCGATACGAAATACGGGAAGAGACGTCTCTTTTTTTCCTCATGCGTGAACTTCATGCTGTATCGCAAAAACGCTTCATGGATGACATCACTGCGGAGAACGCGGGTCGAAGCAGAGGAATGAGAGTGAGGGTTAAGGAGAAGAAAGACAGAGTGAGAGAGAGGGAGAGAGGGGGGAGAGGGAGAGTGATCGGGAGTGAGGAGAAAGGCCAGGAAGAGGGATGGAATCGCGGTGCAGGGGTAAGGGGTAGGGATAGAGAATGGTTGTTTGGCAGGGGGGGGGGGGGAAGAGCGCTACACGGCAGTATGTTTTGTGTAAGTGGGATGGGTTAGCCTTGAAGAACTGAAAGAGAAGAAACCATGCATATCCCTGTGTTCCGTTCACTTCGTGAGCGAACCTTTCCAACGGAACGGACGTATCTGGGTATCTAGGCTCCCTTTCGCATACTGCCGCATTCGTTTCTATACTCGATTACTTAGCAGAGGAACTGCTGAATTTTGTTTTATCCATAGCTGTACGTACTTTTCTGGTGTTTTACGTAGATAGCATGTAGATATCTTGTAACGAATCTTTAATAAGGTTATATACTATTCGGGCGTGTTATTCGTATTATTTTTCAAATGCGTCAGAGTTCGGATTTTTGTATTATTTCAGGCACGTGGTAATAAGTCTGAATAATTGTTGTTCAGGTATCGTTAGATTTGCAGTATTTTTTCCGAAGGTCGTACTTGAAGTATTTCGTTATTCGTACGTACGTAGACCAACCGACTGATTTATTACACGAGCGTTACTGTAGAATTTAAATTTTTTTTTCAAATTCCTCTCCTTCTCTCTGTATTCATAGAGCTGATGTTTCTGACCAATGAGCTCGCGCTTTGTGGTCAAAGAGAATTGCGTCACTCGTGCGTCACAAGCCGCGTTTTGAATTAGCCTGGAATTAGCGATGAATTAGCGGACGGGCTCGGTCGAGTACCAACGAAAATGTTGGAATACATCGCGCTGCGGGAAATTAACGCTTTCAAATATAGCAACGAATTGAGATATTTTTGTACTCGCTTGTCACGAATATTCGTATCTCGTGCCTGTGTGCATAATTATTAACTTGTTTGCGTATGTGGTTTTTCATTTTTCGATGCGACGCGGATTTACATATTTTTGTAACGGGAAGTCTTGTTGTCGGGTACTTTTTATAATCATTATATAGTATATATATGTATATATATATCTTCCGTGTCGCATTTCAAGTTTGTCTTACGATCACGAGGAAATTCACTCGACTCGTACGATTAAGTCGACCCATCAATTACCCTTCTTTAATAAGGACACGCTTACCGCAATTAATCTTGTTACATTGACTTACACCGTAGGCACATTTTGCAGAGAATACTCGTATTTGCGGTGGTTGGGTAGCGTGTTGTCACGTTGCGCAAAAGATACGCGTGCCAATTATTGCATCTCTCGTGAACTGACGCGCAGTAAAGATGCATTTACGTCTGGTGCATTTCGGGCTCAATGCCATTAAATTGCAACGATCAATGTCATTAGTTTCGTAATGTGTCAATCACTGGTATGTACGAATTTATTTGGGTCTCAATGATATTATCGATCTATGTCAATAGGTTTTACATAAATTTTTGGCTCTCGAGCTTTTCGTATCAAGTTCTGTTTCTATGAAGTATAATATACGTATACCTTGTGTATAAGGCATAAGAGTATAGGGCTTAAGGAAAAACGCATGTACCTGAGCAGCGTTATCGTTGGGTTTTGAAGACTGAAAAAAAATAATTTTTGCAAAATATATTTTCTATTTTTTATTCCTCATTTTTTTCGACGCCTCAATACCATCGAGAAGCATTCAGTTTGGTATTACGTCTAGTTGCTGTCCCTGAAAAACTTGTTGGTATTTCGATATCTCAACGAAGGAACAAATGGATACGTGAGCGCGATACCAGATATTAATACACAACTGTCCATCCGCTGGCGTGCTGGAGTATAGATTTTCTAGTTTGTAAAAAGCCAGCGTGGAGATCGTTGAGATTTATTCTATTGTGCGACGGCGTTTATTACGAAATCGCTTTCAAGGTTTCGCAGCAGGTAGATAGGCGATTGCACACACATAGTTATATGTCTGCAGGTATCCATCCAGTATATTAGCTATTAATTTTATTTCCGGAGGGGATTAAATTAGCACACCTTGTCATATATAATACTCGTGGGCTTTCATGAACATTCTATTTTTATATTTATTGCATCCATTTTTGGCAAACCATAAGGGCACGTACATGTGTGGTCACTCGTGGCTTGCGTTGTACATACAGGGTGACAGGGCTTGTTATGAAATTTAATGAGAATTTATTAATCTAAAAGACAAATTTTTTTTATTAATTGTCAAAGGACGAGGATCGGTTTTATGTACCAAAAATGCGTTCTCGTAGTTTAAAAAAAAATAATTGTTTAAAACGCCCGTTTAAGCGCGTAGCGCGTAGATGCAAAAAAGAGTAACGCATACCAGAGATAAAAGGCTCGAGTGGAAAAAAGCGGAAATATATTTTAATTATAATATCTCGTCAACGCAAGGTTCCTCGCCGACGTACGGGCTGCATGCTCAGCTAATAACGCACGTTCGAAATCGTTTAGCGAAATTAAAAGTTTTGCGTGCTGGTAATTTTCTGCGTACACGCAGATGAGAGAAGCGCATTATGTAGGTATAGTATATTGATGCGGTAAACCTTTAAATTGTATCTGGTCACACCGTCTAACAGTGTTTTTGATAATACAGTGACCGTTATACTCGGTTTGAACTTTTCGCACAGTTCATTATTCTGCAACAGATTTGAAACGGGTGTCGCGGGCTTCGTGGTTGCGATAGTCATGAATATAATTTCATGAAAATTTCGCCAGGGCGCAGCACCCTCGTCCCCGTGCGTAATGTCCTTTCGTGAAAAGCTGAACTGGTAGTATTCGAGAGACGAAGAGGAATTTTATTAAAATAAAAAGGAGGGGATGATAATATGACAGGTCCATACTATTTATGGGCCATTAATTCTCGTTCCAGGTGGTACAAGATCAAAGAGTCATTTAATTTTCCGAAATGTGGGTCCACCGAGCAATTTCCCCAGAGGGCCAGAGAAAGCTGGTACTTCTACGAATTGCCTTGAAAGAGCGGGGAAAAAATTTTGTTCGATGCCATCGCGATATCCCACGTTAATTACAGTCGCAATTAACCGAAGGTAATTAGAGAATCAATATCCTACGTACGATTGGGCAGAGCACCAGGCGGGAAGGCAAATAGAAAGACGAAGGAACTGTTCGAGTAAATTAAAGTCTTGCGGGCACCGAATGGCTTGGAAAAACTATGTATTATATACGTATATATACACACATATAGGCAGTTATAGGTTAGGGAGTCACATAGGGTGGGCTCGTCTACTTTGGAAGATCCATCCCTAACTTTCACCCTCACTCGGCCCAGATATCCAAGATGGCGTCGGGAGCGTGAACCCTGCGGGGGTGCGTAGGCCACGCCCTGAACCTACACGGGGTGGGTGCGTCCGTCCCACCCGGAGACGCTAATGTTCCGAGTAGCACGCCAAGGACACGCCAAGGACGAGGATCGAACGCCTCAACACGAGGAAAAATTCATCATCCTCATTTCTCTTCTGGCAAGCGTCGTCGCTCCATCTCGCAGGGATAATGTTTGTTTACCGTTACCACCTTATGGAAATTACCTACGGATCCATGGAATAAAGACGGTATTGACTTCCGGATCGGGAGGGATCATGTCGTACGAACTATGTTTGAATACGATACCATGGAATGGATTGAAAATATTATCAATGTTATAATAACCCGAGGGCACACCCTTCACGGGTATCGTAACGCTCATATGTATACCCACTCACATAAGTGAACTCTGGATATGACGTTAAGTAATCCATATGACTTTATCCGATCTTAAAAGTTCCCATAACCTTTCGGCATAAGACAAAGCCACTGGATGCGACTTTCTTGGCTATAATTTTACGGACGCTATACCTGCAAAAGAGACACAAGGCCAACCGGTCTCTTGGAGGTTTTCCGATCGAAGCCAAGTAATGCGCGCCGGATGATTTAGGTGCAGGAAGAGATTATACGCCGGAGAACTGGTTATGTATTAACGTCTGGTATCCATTGTGCAGGCCAGTTTTCGCGGTCGTCGGCTATACGTTCCCCAGGATCTCTCTCGAGTGAAAGCTACATAAAGGTGAGCTCAGATTAGAATGCTCGAAAACGTCTGTGGCTCGCGAGTCACGTGCCAGCGGCCTGGAAAATCGGATCGTTCGATCGGAGAGTCCAGCAGCCGTGTTTTCCTGGCACGTTCGATTTCGGTTACAGTCAGGGAAACTAAGCATGCGTTGAATTTGACCGCGACGAGAGGCGATCCTGGGCAGGCAGACAGGCTGGCAGGGATACTAAGCTAGGTGGGTGTACCTATAGGCGAGGGATGTTCGTCGAGGTTTCGAGGGACTGGATAGCATCGTGTTAGCGGTGGAGGCGAGAGGCGTCGTTTCCGGCGTGGCACTGGCAGTTTGGCAGGCTAGCTGGGGCCATGCGACATGTGTGTCAGTGCTAGTGGTACCGGTTCGCCTTGATCCCTCGAATAGCCAGTCATCTCTTACGTAAGCCCAAGAGAGGGACTTATCTCTGCACGCAAGAGCGAGAGACACCGGACGGCGTGAGAGTCCGAAGTCATCTCTCTCTCTCTCTCTCTCTCTCTCTCTCTCTCTTCCCTCCTGTCTTCTCCTCGTTCTCTCGCTCCTCCATCCCTCGCTCTCCTCTTTCACCCTCACCGCTGACTTCCCTCTCTGCTCCTCTATTCTCTCTCATTCCCCCATTCCCTCCACTCGCTCGCTTCACCACTCTGTCCGTCGCCTTTACCCAAGCGGAGCTACGATCCTCCCTCTTTCGCCTGCCAAAGGACGCCAGAAGCCCTGCTCTATGGCGTGCCGGAGTCATTCTAGGAAGTAGGAAGGGTGCGAATGGGAGAAGCCTGAGCTACGAGCTCACCAAGCCATGGGAACGAAACGCGCTCTGGGCCGCCTCTATCGGTTCGTCGGTTCTGCAGACATTGCATCGTAGCCAACGTATGTACGACGCTGCCAGACCCGAGTCTCGATGTGCTATTATGCGCCGATGACGTCATGGGCACACGCTCCCGTCATCTCCGTTTCACGTGGACATACCCGCGAAGGAACTCACGTTACCCCCCCGGGACCCATTTCCGTTTCCAAGGTCTCTTTCCAACCTCGGTCCCCCCTGGTATCTTCTTAACGAGAAGGGATCCTGGGATATCACCCCAGGAAAATGTCTCCTAACGACCCACCATCCTTGCTCTCATTTTCTTCCTTAACCTCGACGATGATCCTCTTCACTGCCAGTGTCACTCCCCGATCTCCATCTGTACCCTCGGTAACTTCCTTTATTTCTCTCGATGATCATCCACGTCATTAACGAACGACTATCCTTTGTTTTATTGCTGATCGATGACGCTCGCTATTAAGCGCCTATTACACACCTATCCTCAATGCTGGGAACAGGTGAACATTGCACCGTGCTCGATGGTGGCAGCCATCATGCGGAATAATCGAGCGACGCGTCGATCCCAGAGATTTCATTTTATTACTGATACATCCGTGTCTTATAGAAACGAATTAATTATACCTGAGCTTAGTTCTAATCTCATGTGTGAATGAGTCGGGTGGTTTCCGATTAAAAATAAAACAGTCGTTATAAATCAATTTATACAAACCAAGTACAGTCTTATGTATACATCTATACATTCGATCTTTGTAAAGATATTTGCAAGCTCATGAATCATTCGCAATTAACAAGACCCGAATATTACCTAAGCTAGAAAAGGACGTAGTCCAGGGTCGTCTCTATTTTCGCGCGTCGACACCGCCCAGGAACTACGTATATTTTCTCGAGGGTGTCTAACTAGCAGCTAGTTCTCCGAATTCGGATGACAGTCGCGCCTGGTGGCCCAGTTTATGGTACGAGGGGGGATCTAACATATATATGTATGCCACTGCACAGGCGCTCTTTGGATTTTACTTACGTTCCGCAACATAATCGGTCTTTAGGTTGAATTCGACTGTAGCTTGGTTTTACAATAGGTGTATGTGTATATATATATATATATATATATATATATATATATATATTCCCCTATACGTCGTATCGTACGGTACTGTATACATACTGATATGAATATACATATATTTACTGGCCGGATATATACGTGTATATATATATATTTATACACTATGTCCCATTCCATATAGGGAGCAAACGGCCGTCTAGGTACGTGTATCCACGTTAGGTACATACGCTGCATACTAAGACCCACCTAGACCTGCTGTGCGAGTCCATTACAGAAATTGCATTTCTGGAAATTACCCTGATGCTATAAGCTTAAGCGAATAGAAAGTCCAGCGCGATGCGTGCATTTACGTATAAATGTCGGTGAGGAATTTTCAGGAAATCTTTTAGTTTTCACGTTTTATCTCTTCCCTTTACTTTCTAACCATTTGCTAAAAATATGCGAATAATCGATTTCCGCCTAATTTGTAGATTTTTCTTTTTTAAATACCGAACCCTTTTAGGAATTCTATCCTACTAGGACTTTACTTACAATTAGGAAAGTTTACACGGTGCATTCATGAAATTTCTAGTGAATACAGAGTGCACCGTGCGTTACGTATAATCGATGTGGCTTCCTATGCATATCATATATAAGGCATGAGTATTCTGTTTGTAGTGAATACACTTTTCTTTAATGCAATGGATCTAGGATACCATGGATATATGTGTTTCCGTAATTTCAAAGTACGCAGTAGTAGCAGTGCTATATTTTGAATTTCAATACGTTTCTGTATTTCAATGGGTCCGCGTATAGCGTACGCACTGAAATACATATTTGCCCTGTGTAAAACCATCGGACGTAGTTACAGCTGTTCGTACTATTGTTTCGTAATCAGTTTCTATAACGTTTTACACAATGCCGTGCAGATGACAAATATACGTATACATAAGGCTACCGGAATATACCATTATTTGGTCTGAGACCTTTCGAGCTGCTTTAACGGAGTGAACTGCGGTCAGGTGATTAAATGCCATCGACTATTACCGATGGGATTGACTTTAGTAGATTACCCCTTATCTATTTATCAATCTTTATCCGTACCCACTTACTTATCTTTTTATCTGTCTATTCATTATATCTATAATGCACCAGAACAAATCGCAAGCGCATAAGAAATTATAGTATGCGAGGTAATATACGTTATTGGAATTGGCATGTACGATATACGTGCGTGTAAAAATAAATTAGGTTAAAAATTTCTTTGACTTATAAAACGACATACGCGCAACAAGATTACGTTAGCTTCTCTGTTTTCACTTCCGTCGCACTTTTTTTTTGTACGAATGAGTCGACTTTGCATTTCGGTATACGCGATAAGGCTGCGACACGCTCTCGAGATACTTCAAAGTCTCGTCTACCTCTTATTGAAGACTTTCTCGCTATCTTCTCCTGCACTGTGTGTCGTGTTCCCCTTTTTATTTTACTTATCGTCGTAGTCGCGGTATTAGCAAAACTTTCTGCACACTCCGTGTATTCCTTGCTGGGGACAACCGAAGGTCTTGGCAGCTGTCGCATGAGATTGCGAGGGCGTAGAGAAACTGTTCGTTTATTTTTCAAGCAGTCCTAATTCTACGAACATTTTTCCTGATTATAACACGATTGAGAAAACGTATCGTGTAAGCTTAAAAAAAAGTATAAAACTTGGTAAATGTCGAAAATAATTTTATTTTCATTCCAATTGCACCTTCTCAAAAATTATTTCTTATGCCTTTCATGATTGAAGAACTCATGGAATTATATTTATCGTATTTCGCTGTCGTCTTGTAACTGCTACGGAATGATTTCAAGGCGCTAAAGAATTCATTGCGTAATCCAGTGTCCCCGTAAGAGACTTTGCAAGAGATAAGACTCAGATATCTACCCGACGTTTATACAGAGTGCTTCGCGTGCGATAGACTCGCTATTGAAAATCCTCTCTCTACGTATAGATATAGAGTATAGCCTGTAACGTACACATGGTAGCCAACTGTCATTTACAAAATTACCCAGGAGACACCGTGTCGATGAAGTATTGGGACAATTTTTTTTTTTCTATCAAGGTCATCCTTAAGTTTATTCAAACGCCATTCCTTTCAACCATCCAGGCGACGTGAATGTCATAAAATTATGAGACCGACCAGAAATCGAATATTCGAATTATTGTCAGAGCATCGCTAGATACATTTAACTGATTATAGGTAAAAGTTCACAATTTCCAAACGAATTCACACGTAATAATGTGACCTTTACTACTTGTATGCTATACTACTATGCATATATATATAACTCATATCGATACAAACAATGCCCTTACAAAGTCGGCCATGTACATAATACATGTCCCGTGTGTACCTACTGCTGGCCTACATTCCAACAACGATACTGTGAACCGGGTCGAGGGGGTCCCTCGCTTTGTTGAACATTAAGTCGCGCTCAAGACTTACTTTTTCATACGAGTAGGCTAGCAGCTAAAGCACAGTAGCATTTGTATTGTATTATTTTTATTAAACGCACCGCGCCCAGTATTTCCATAGCCGCGTGCCAAATTGGTATCTTTGCCGTATGGCAGAACGATAACCGATTCTCTGGTACTCGTTAGCATTACGAATTGTAGCTATGCAAATGGACGCAGAGAAACTATATGTATATGCACATCAGCCATCGTGTACGTACACTACAGCAGTACGATCGTACAGTCTGGACGTTTCCACCCGGAAACCGTAGTTTCGGCTTCCGCTTTCGCACGTGATTACCACGCGTAGTGTATAGTGGTTTCATTTCGAGTGACGATAAGGTAAACGCGTGCGTAACGGACGCATTCACTTGACGAGTTTGCGAATATCGATATTCAAGAAAGATATAGGATTTTATTGCGATATATTTCTGTATACTTCGACATATACATATATATTGGTATATATATATATATGTTTCAAATGATACAAATTCGTTTTAAATCGTAAGACCTAATCTTGCTGCGAGCTGACCTTAATTCACAGTAAGTTTTCATCTCCCGTACTGATTTCTCATATTCTTCTTCACCTTTTTATCAGCCACGAAAACTCGCGTAATGATACTCAATGGGCGTTTTATACGGGCGCATAAATATCCGCCGTTGGACATATATATATATATATATATATATATATGTGTGTGTGTGTGTGAATATACGTGCGTGCTTCCCCTCGTGCGCGTTGTGCGTTACGTAACGGAAAGGGGTTTCAGCCTTGAGCTGCCATCGTGTCCAACAAGCCCGGAGAGCCAGAGCGCAGAATCTGCTCGTGAGCCACTCCAACACATTCGTGTTTATCAAGTTTTTCCAAATGGTCAGGATTTGCTTTTGCATTTATTAGCTTTTCTCTTTTTTATAAGCTTTTCTCATTAGCGTCGTCAGGTTCATCAGGGTCAGTTAGTAGCCATGGTTAAGGAACGTAACAGTCCCACGGACATCGTGCGAATCTTTGTACCACGAAATTGGCAAAACCTGCTAGGATTCGGTTCGACGTCTCTTTTTTGCCTCTTCCATGTTTTTTCGCATACTCCTGGGGGCGAGAGGCCTGGATCGATCGGTTTCTCCCTCAAAATGCCGCACTACCCTTTCTGCTCTGCCTCCTTGAATCTTATACGCTTCGTGCTCGAGCGGCGAATTATAGATATATTTAGATTCGTATAGGGTCGCTGTGCTAGATAGACCATAGACTATATACATAGAGTATAGAGCGTAGACTAGATTATGGATACAGTCCGATACTGATTCTGTGCTATAAGATATGTGTACGCGCGCGTGCGCGTGTCTGTGTATATATATGTATATATTGTAGGTTAAACCATACTGTCGTATCTGCACCGTACTGTACCTACTACTGCCTTTCGATTACCCAGTTTGGACACTCGACGAAGACTCGAGGTTTATGTAGGGTAGATATTTGGATCGGGGGAATTTACATTGATACACGTATCTAGTATCTGCAGTATTATTGTATCCCAGAAATTCGCCGTCTGGATATCAAATCATAGAATTCATGTCAAAACACGTTCGGTTATTTCTTTTTTTGCCGTTTCCAAGCATTCTCAATGCCACAACAGCGTCTATCTTTCAATGATTCTTTACGATCGTGTATCGTGTGTATTGCGATAAACTTTCTGAAAATAAGTGTGCAGTGTCTAGCCTGCCATTATTCGCGAAGACTTACGTGCCACGATCCCGGATGAGAGTGACATCATCCGGCACCTAAGGACGTCGATAATAATTAGAATCGCGTAATTACGCGTAGGACGGTTTATAAGATTTGCGCATGCGCACAGGTATACGTACACGTAATAACGTTACTAGATAAATCGCGGCAAGGACAAACGTGTACGCCGGTTGCATCCTTTATATAATCTACTGGGATTCACGTAATTTCAATTCCTAAACGACTATTATACGTGCGTCCGGAGTTCAGAGTGAATTGTATTTTATTTATAGGACATAAAGAAGAAATTAAAAATTTCTATAACGTTTCATATTACCTTCCGGGTAGATCTAGGCAACGGTCGACGGAATGACACTGGAACGTTGTTACCGACGGTGGATAAGCAGGTATAGATACTTTGTATATGTCTCGGGATTTACAAATCATTTCAGTAGCGTGTTCCGCGCGTAATCGTAAACTGTTAAACTTCTTCGTTGCGCATATATTTCAACCCTGACACTTATTCCTATCTCTATCAGTTTGTTAAACTTTTCACGAGCTGCCTATGTAGACATAGGTATATGATGCCATTTAGACGCACGTAGCGGCAAGAACGAAGAGGGATGCCTGTGGAATGGATTTCAAGGACTCTTTCTGGGAAGGTATACAACGAAGCCGAATTCCCGGCACAATCGTTAATTCCTACGCGATACCTTGAGAATTCGTTAATTCCTATGTCCATTGCTGTATGACTCTTGAATGGCTGTATAACATACAGAATAAGGCGGTACTGCTAGATCCAGGTGTACTGTGTAAAAATAAAAAGAATGTCAATATAATTTTATTGACATTCTCTGTAAAAGACAGTGCGATCGCAGCGCGGAAACGGGAAAGTTGACAAGTTCTAGTATGGCATACCTATACCGTCCATTTGACGAAGTTCGATAAAGTTAACTGGTCGAGTGAAGAACTGAGTCTCTTGGTTGGATTTCACTTGATTATACGCAAGAAAGATTCCGAATGCCATTGGCAACAGTGCAATGATGAAAGCTTGAAATGGTATTACAGTGGTATTTTTGTTTTTACGATGACTGCCGTCAGTACCGATTAGTTTTACGTAATTGGAGATGCTCAGTTACACTCGATATAAGTGACCGGTATAAGACCTTTGAATTTATAAAATAATTCAATGATAATACTGAGGTTAGTATGCGATGTAACAGATTCTATCAATCTGAAAATCGAAAGGAAGAGCCTGAGCACGTGTATTCACAATGTCTACATATAACTATACGTCTGCGTGGGCGTTTATACGCGTGTCCCAATGTATCGTACGAGTTAGCAGAAACGACGCGTTATGTTGCTATTTCTTTACTCCACACAAATCCGTAGACGTTCCCGGCAAATTAATGAACTGGAGTTTTGCTGGCTTTCTTAAAATGGAGCAGCACCCAGTCACTGCCAGGAAATTAGTAGTAACTTTGGAAACGGGAGCATGACATATGATTACCATGGTATAGGGATATGTATATAAATTTCGGAAACGACACGTATCCATAAGAGTTGGGTTAAAGAAAAAAAAAAAAAAATGGAATAGAAAAAAGATATGCCCGCCATTGGCAAATGGGCTGTCCCAAGTTCTCCGAGGAGTTCCTAGAAGAAAAGAGGGGTCGAGGAAGAGGATGGAACATGGAGATGGAAAGAAGAAATCAATGGCGAGAGCCGTAGTAGCGCGTGGATTGTAATAGTAATTACAGATGATGCAAAGTGAATACGTATATGTGCATATGCCTGAAAAGAATGAGGGTCAAGAAAAAGACATAGGAGGGACTCCCATAGGTATTAATTATCCTGCCTCTCCTATTTGCAATATCGCACCGCATACGGCAACTACGGCCTTTTCGCAGCGGATAGATATTCTCCCGTTATGAAACGCAATAAGCCTCGGGATAGGAAGGCGAGGCCTTCGTTTCATGCCGTATGTGGGACTGAGAGAAGGAGGGAGCTGGATGCTACGTGTATGAGGTAGATGGTCTTTCATAGAGAAGCATGCGAGTAAAGAGAGATTGGAAAAGGCATAGAGAGATAAATTAAAGAAAAATACAAATACTTCCTCCATTACTCGAGAAGAGTTTGCGCGAGCTTTTGAAGCGTCAGCATAACAAAAGTTTGAGGACGGTACCCCGGTACACTGTGTGGCCCCGGTTCCATTTACTTGTATACCCGCCCTTTTGTTTTTCACTCTTTGTTCTTAAGACAGCCTACGAGGCACGTCATTGTGCTCGTTAATCATTGCTTCGCGGAATGACGTCGAGCATATATCAAAACGGAAAACTAGTCGATCAACAGTTCTAATTCTCACCTTTTAGTCTAGAGGGTTCGATTGATAGCTTTAATTCATGGTCGAGCCGCTAGTGACGCTACTGTCGCTACGGTGGCGTCCTGTTTCATAGATCCGCGTTGTTTTTCATCTTATACATTGCTTTGACTCGATGTTTACTGTGACTTGTGTTAATGTAGGGAGTAAAGCCATCTAACGGAATAAATAGAAGACTCAATCTACAGCGGTGTCTCCTGGATTTTCATGATGCATGACTCTTAAAAATTTTCAACGCTCAGGGACCTGAAGGTTATGAAATTAATAAAGGACGGGTCTCTACAAATCTAATCAATTTCATTGGTGTAATCATTATTGTCGTTTTTATTTTATGCCTTCGATTCACCTGGGTACGGACTTTAACTCTTTTTCTTGGCATTGAGCTATAACGATTATTCAGGTTAAATTACTGGGACTTTATACATTACTCGGGAGTGTTGAAATGTCAGCTGTGTGCTGTAATTGAGAATTCTAGTCGCAGGTAAGTAAGACTTGTTCGTCCGTAAATATTCAGACCTCTTCTTCAGCCTTCTTAGCCCGTATACTCAATTCGTTTTACCTCTTCATAGTGAAACGCAGTTTCTCGTGACTTTGTTACGCGAGCTACGGAGGCAAGAAAAAAAGGAAAGATATGTATGACGAAAAAAGAAGAACCCTTGTCCAACTCACTTCTGTCGTGCATTTGTGCAATCATCCGGCGCAAGAAGGTTAGAACGATGCCAGTCGAGACGAATGCGAATGAAGTTGGCCAACCTGGTTAGTAGATGGTTAGTACACACATGTTGAGCACACACGACGTCGAAGGTCGCGTTTACGTTTGCGTAAGTCGTGCCGGTTGCATGGCACGCGCTTATGCCAGAGCTTGTGTCGTCTTTACCTTCGCGTACCAGTTGATCCAACCGGAAGAAAATTACAAGCTGTCAAAGATACGTTTAACAGAATTACAAGTTCCTTTTACAACCTGGCACTTCGAATTGGCAAAGAAAAAGAAAAAAAGTACTTACACAAGAACACTTCCTTTAGACGTTGAATGCCTTTGTTCGCTGAAATTGAAGGTATTTTTTTTCTAAATAAATATTAATGACGGCACTCCGCGTCTGTAGATATACTTAAAAAATTAATATAAATCAATCTAGTAAAAAGTTGTTTTAATATTATTTAATTTTTATATCTTACACACTTCGTAGTGTCTAGAAAATAAAACGAATCGTTGTGCAGAAGTTTCTGCAGCTTCGACTGAAACTCACAGTACTAACGTAATTGTGTGGAACCACGTATACGTATATACATATATATAGTCACCGGTATGATATTAACGTCTCGCTGACGATAAACGCGTGTGGGTGAGACCCCAAGGTTCCTCTAGATTAGCCTGGCCTCCGACCGTCTCTAACTATCCGCTAACTAATAACCGTGCAGTGCTCATGTGAAGATTCTAAATGCGAGATAAACCTCTGTTGAAATCCTAATGGCGCGAGCCTCAGTGTCTGCAACGATAAGAACAGGTCTCGGTTTGAACGATGAAAATATTTGAGGTTAGGATTCGGTAGTTTAACGTGGATCTTTTAATACGCTCATACGAGTCATACGACATCTGATTCACCATACACAACCTAGTTACGTGAAGTTTTGATCTATGTCTTTTCGCAAGATCGTATCACGGTTGCCAATTGCAATAATGGTAAATGAAACGATGCCGGTGACGAGTAGCTATGCCGACGATCGGCGTCGTGTTCCGGTATAAAATTAGGAAATAATTGATATAGAGCGTTTACGAGTAACGAAGAGTTTTCGATACCGATCCAAGTTGGTGCTCGCTACTTCCTAACGATATGGCTATCGACTTTTAATAGTTTCCCAGCAAACTTACTGGATGCAGTAATGACGGCGTAATGGCTGCACGCTTCCCATAAAGTGAAGAGAAGTTGAACTTATCTTTTTCGTTATCGATCGACGTGCTTATGTGTACGCTCCTGGGTTATGTGGTTATGGAGTCTTCGTCGCTTCCTCCCACGGAATTCACATAGAATTAGTTGGCAGGTGCAATAATGTTGAATGTGGGTGTAAAAGGGTATCTGCTACCAAAGAAGGTTACGATTGCTATTCTCTCGTGAGGTATTGTCTTTGGCTCGGCTCGAAACGTATGGTTGCGAAAGAGCCTTATATGAATACTTTTGGCTTTGAGTTCTCTATCTCAGATTCTATGTTGAGCCGGTAACGTCCATGTAAGAGACTGTCTGGCTCTTACGGTATTCGATATCCGGTTTGGGCGATGATGTCACTTTTGAGTTTTAACGATCTTGCTAAGGCGTTTGAACCAGGCTTCGCGTGCGAAGCTTATTTTAAAAATTGTTCGAGGAAAATCGGCAGCCCCTTTGTTAGCCGACGCCATGTACATTGAATAAAATCAAAACGTATAATTTCTAACGGCCTTACTGTATTTTTGTGGTCCATCGTTATACTTTTTACGTCCGTACGATGATATATGGACAATTTTTATAACTCCAAGTGATTGCTTCTGGTTTTACTGTCCGTGCTATACTGGCTCCCCAAAATTGTTCCTGCAAATGAAACCTACGTCCTGGCGCAATTGTTAAACGCTAAATAAAGCTCCCCATAACGATCACGAGCAAATCCAAATTGTTCAAGAGTATCTCGTAAATTTACATACCGGAGTAAATAGTCGTCGTATCGAGCAGCGGGGTGAAATTTGTCGATAAATTGCAAGGAGGGGCTCCTGTACGCCCAGCGAATCCGACTTTCATGACAAATTACAATGTTACTCTTCCCCGTATCTTTCTAATATAGGACGCGTGGTGAAACAGAAATTCAGCCAGGGTAGTCAGCGGGGTAGATACGCAGAGGGTAGAGGTTTAGAGAAAGAGGATCATTTGAGAGAACGAAGAAGAGAGGGAGAGTCATGAGGTTGCCGGAGGGTCGAGTAGGTGGTTGAAAGGAGTTTCGGAGGGTTCAAACGGTAGGTGAGGAAAGTGGTGGTGGTGGTGGTGGTGGTGGACCACGAGGCGAAGAGGGGTCAGAGGTAAAGGAGAACTAGGGCGAGGCCGGGGCCACATGGGTTCCAAGGGATGCCAGTACACGTACTACCACCCCCTTGAAATCCCTCCCTCATCGCCCCACGAAAGGGTACGAAAACCTAGTTACATCGGTGGTAGCTAGTAGTAGGTTTCCCACCTACCTAACACGAATACAAGTGTGTCAGAATGTAAATGTACATAGACAATATTAAATTCAAAGTGTCCCCTAGTATTCGAAACATTGGGGAAAAATTAAAGAATGTAACTGAGAGCCGCGCTGGCGTTATTGCAGCTATCGTTAACGAGGCACCATTGTTACCGCCATCGTTCTGATCCCGATGTTCGGGGCTCTTTTAATTACAACCACTCCCTCGAGATTCATCCCATACGATTTAGTACCCTAGCTAGAAGACCATGCAAAAGGTATTTCGTTGATATTAATTTCTTAACTTATAATTCGATATTTATGCTATAAAGTATATAGGGGTATTAGTACTTAACGAGGAATACCAAAAAATAAATTCTAGTCATTCAAACCCAAGGGTATGTATATCGAGACTAAATTTCTAAGGTTGAGTACAGTCAAAATTTTATTCTTCTACGATGAGAAAGGAAAAAGTGTATTTCAGTCTTACGTAAGCACCACGTATCATGACTGTTTAATTCATTAACCATAGGCCCAGCCTACATTCGCTCTAACCCTGTATAAATACCCGCATGGTTTTTTTTAAGTAATATGTAAAGGAACAGCTAACAGGTGCTTCCGTGACTCTGGAATCGTTAGTCTACTCTGCGTTGGTTATCCCTATCATGTTATCCCAGAATGAGAACATCCAGCCGCTCGATGTCGTTTGAGGCATTAGATTAAACTGCGCGATGGTAATGACACGGGTGGGAAGATTAGAGTGCAAAGTTTTGGTGGTGAACCCAGTGAAAAAGCATGGTCCAACACTCGAGCCGTAACTGGAACAGGGGCAGAAGGAGAGTGGCCTGCTTCGGAGGTGGCGCTGGATCGATGTCGTCGTCATGGTTACGAGAGGCGCGCTGCTCTACTGCTGATTATTTATGTCAAGGATCCTCCACTCGAACGCAAACGCAAACGCCAGAAGGTGCACGCTGGCTGGTCGGCTACGTAGCTAGGTAGCTACCTACCCCCTTCGTACCTAAAGAGTGGTTTCGACCCAGTTTACCCCTGCCGTGGCCTCGTCGTACAATCGATACTTACTCGGCGCTATGCTACCCTAGCTAGGGGTGCGCGATTGCTTGGTGATGATGATGCTGGTACTGCTGGTGGTGGCTGCTGGTATAGACTGTATACTGGTACACTTGACGAATATACGGAACGAGTCTTACCACAGGAAATTCAGATGAAGAAGACGGAACACTTGGGGTTCTTCGATGTTACTTGGTATCTCCTTGTTATATCTGTTCTGGGGTCGTGTAACAGTCTTAACCTTTTGTCCTTGGCGATCACGATGTCCTGGAATGGAAGAGGAAGACTAGCTGGAATGTTGCTGTGGATCGCTGAGGTTGCTAATGTGGGTATGGCAGGGGTCTTTGTAGGTGAGGTAATTGGTAACGGATTGGGATGATCGCCTTGCGAATTCCCAGACTTCCGGGGAGACGTCTGACGAAATCTAGCCCTTCCTTGAGGTGCCTGGAAATTTTTCGAGGATCGCTATTAATAATTCCTACGCGGTACCGGTTTGTTGGGCTCTTTCTTTCAATAGGCGTTTACTATGGTTTTATGTTTTGGGATCGGTCGGGGCCTGACAGAAAGGCAGGATTGGGTCGTCCTTGATCCCAGGGATCCAATAGTTTCCCAGCTTTCCAGGTAAAGGATTCGTCTTATTTTAAGGTTGAAAGAAATGAGGAGAGGGTGTAGCCTAAAACATCCAATGCCGGATACGCTTGGAGCCTACGAGTCGGCCCAGCCTCCGGGAAGATTTATGATCGTTCAGAAGCAGCGGAAGCGACCGAAGAATGAAGATGGGAGAATGGTAGAGACGGTGGGTGAGGAAAAGGGAGAACTAGAAGGACTGATCGGTTTAACGGGGATACGATGCACGAATACCATTGGGACAAGGATGCTGTAGGATAGACACTTCGCTGCGCATCTCTTTTCAAAGAAACTTTCTTACGCTTCTGAATTTTCAAACCTGCCGATTCGTTGTGGAGTAGAGAAACATTCTGATAGGTTAAAACAAAAAGCTTGTTAAGTTCTGCCCTCCGGAAATTGGACAGATAGCTATTTCCCATGACTGTTTCAGTTTTCATTATAATGCTTGACACTCTATTAGCAATATTTTATTCAACGAGTCCTCGTTCGTTAATTATTTTAATTTTATTTAATCTGCATTGAAACATTGTGATAATATTATTTAATTATGATGTACGTTTAATAAAAATAAAGTAAATTATTTTCATGAAAATGGCTAGTAATCATTATAATTATTGATTTCATGTCGAAACTTCTATTACAAAATTAGTTAAATATATATTTTAATCAAGTGGTGACTGTCCCCTAAATCGCAATAATAACGCGGTACTCGGTATTACGTATCGTATAGAAAATTTCGCAGGGAATTATTCAACAACTATACAGATACGGATATACAGCGTTAGTCAGTACAAATGCACTAACTGAAGATAGGCGCAATTGGCCGATACGACCGATTCACATAAGCGCACACTGACGGTTTGCATAGCAATAAATTAGGTTATTGAAATATTTCAATAGTTGGGTTACTAAAATAATTAATAACCTTCTTCTGCCATTGACTAAGGGAGGGATGAAGGCACGAAAATTGAACAAACCGATGTTCTCAGATTCTCCATCATTTTCGGGTAAGCATCTTCTGGGTCCATGTCCTATTTATACATTTTTAAACATTTCCAGAAATATCCTAACACTCCTGTGAATCCCTTTTAGACACCCTGAAACTGTCCTGTGTTTTATTGCAATCTGTCATAAAGACAAATGTCAATTGATATTACATTTTGTCATTACAATATTAATATTAATTAATTGTTTCAGTAATCTAACTATTTTAATATTTCAATAACCTAACTTATTGCTACACGAACTGTCAGTGTGCGCTCATGTGAATCAGTCACGGTGAGCTGTGCCTAGCTGTCATTTTTTGAAGAGACCACACCGCCGAGTCGGCCACTTAGGCCCAACTTCAGCTGGTGCGTTTGTACTGTCTAACTCTGTATGTTTTCAAGACACCTGCATCGAAAATTCAAACTTACAGTCAGTGTCTCTACAGCCATTAGAAACAAGCTAACTTCAGGCCAGTGCCGCGGACAACTATTAGCGGGTTACTTAAATCGTCAATACTTTAAATCAACGGACAGAAACAATTGTGTTTCTTTCCTAGGGCAGAAACATGCTTGTTTCCGTTAGTCAAATTCAATGCTTATTTCAGCCCTGTTACTTTGTCATTTCTTTGTTAGTTACTTCGGATTACTTATTTTATTATCATAAGTAACAGTTCCAACCGTGCAATCATCATAATTTACGCATACGCTAATAGTTTCTCGCACCGTTAACTTTAAATTAATTTGTTTTCGACTAGTTGCTGATAATAAAACTTGGTTTCAATGCAGGTAACCATGAAAAATATAATCTGTGATACAGAATGAAATACGATTTCAGACTTCGGGTGGTGTCAGTTCTTGTTTACGGCTGGAGCAGCCAGGTTCACCCTAGTCTAAAATCGTCTTGTTTCATCCCTTGTCGCACAATATACTATTAATGGGGTTTTTGATTATTCGATTTTTACGATCCTCTACGTAGTCACAGTATCAACATCATTAGAGGTTTGTCGATCGTGAATTCTAGCGGTTGATTTAAACGACAAAAAAAATCCACATTAAAATACAAATGCGCAAGCGTTGCCATGCCTGGTTTATAGGGAAAATCCTTTATCGCAACATTCGTTTTGGCCCTGTAAAGTAGATTTTTCGAATCTATTCTCGACTTTCCAGTACCAACGATTCAGCCAATAGAACAGTCAACGATCATAAAACTAACGTGGACGTTAAGATGATACAAACTGTTTAAAAAAAAAAAAGAAAGTCAGTGATGCACTCATTGTAATTTATTCATGATTCATAAACTGTTACCTTTAAAAAAGTGTACCTAACAAGAATAAAAGTCCATACGAAAAACCATATAATTTTATCGCAGTCTTCAGTATGGACCATAATTTCCGGCTACGTTGCGCCTGGTAGCTGCCCATAAAATTGCTATGAACCTACTTGAAACTCAGTGTTATCTCTCGCACCAAGAAATGAAATTAAAGGTATAAATTTTTATAAGAGCTCCTAATGACCTCCGGGCAAGCTTAGAAATAGTCTTGTAATTAAGTAAAAATTATAACGAATCAATATGGTCTCCCTGAAATACATTTGCCTGAGCCTTAACGTATATTCGAAGATCGACGCTAAAACAGATTTGTTAAATGAACGAATGACCTATTGTCAAGGACATTTTTTAATTAGTTAATCTACATTACCGACTGGTTACCCTGAATTGTGTCACTGTCACAAGAGATAACCACCATATACAACGAAGAAGAAAAGCAGGCCCGCACGAGACAGTAAATGTCCATCCGGTGCATCGAGTCTTTTGAAGTAACCTAACAATTATTCTAGAATTCGTATATATAAACAACGTTACATTCCCTAGCCGTAACTCCGTATACCCTGTAAACGAATCGCTTTATGATTCTTCGTTGCCGTCTATTTTTAATACCGGCGAATGTACACAGTACACGTGGAGGAGGTAGACGTGGATGTTGAACGGATATCGAAGTACTTCTCTAGAACGGATTTGCCTTCTTTCACATAACAGAACTCCCGGCGCGAATTCCAAAGCCTTGGAAAGAGAGTTCCTTTTCGAAAGAGAAGAAACAGTCGTTCAGGGAAAAGCTTCTGGGACGTTAAAAGCGAATTACGTGGGCATAACGTAACAGGAAGATCAAAGATTTTCTAGCGGGTGAAAAGATTTTCCAAGCTAGTATTATTCGTTTTCTTCTGTTTCGGTACTCGGACTTATTGGATATTGGAAATAAAACCTGTTGCATGGAATTTTTTTTAAATAATGTCATTATAATTAAGAAATGATTTATTGTGTTTGAGAATTTTTGCGGCGCGACGGAGAACAGACACTGTACAAATATCGGATCGTTTCGTGGCTGGTGAATGGCTAACGGAGCCCCTAGTATATCACGCATAGAAGAAGCTACCAAAGAACGAACTGAGGTCATACACGTGGAGAGGCCAAGGCGGTTCTTCGTGCTCGCCGCATACGTGCTTCTTTCTACCAATGAGCTATCAAATTTGTCTAACGTTTCCTTTAAATAATTCTGTACCACCTGAGAGAGTTTAGGATTGAAATAGAAAATTATGTCGTGGATCTAGAAGAAGCTCAAGGAGTTCGGGTCGAGTGGGTGGAGAAAACGGAGAACGTGGAATCGTGTGGTACTAAATATATGTGTATGTATGTATATATACATGTATATAATTCGAAACCTAGGAAGAACGTTTAGAATGATTTAGACGATGCAATTATTTCCCTAGAGAGAGTCGTTAAACATCGGATACAGAGCCTCTAGCATTAACGGTTTCAGCTTGAACGAATGTTTAAAGAGTCCTAATGGAAATATTAGGAAATAAGTTAAGGAATTGCGAGAGAGAATCAAATTCTAGAATATAGAATAATTTATGTACTCCAGTTCTTTTTAATTTCAAATTCTGGATCCACTCTCTCTCGGAGTATACTAAGTCAGAGATTGTAAAAAAAAATTCGTCTGTTATAAATAACTGAAACATTTTATGCCGTGAGGGTGAATATGCGATGATCGCATTGAACTAGGATGATAATATATTAATAATTAAATGTTTTTATCGCGAGGTAACAATGTCCAATAAATAGCTGCGGCCCTGTTACGTCCCCGAGGTACGCACATGCGTGGAAACGCCCATACACAATATCCAGAAGAGATTGAATGCACAGATAGAGAGAGAAAGAGGAGAAAGAGAGAGAGAATGTGTGTATTCACGTTGACTATTAATCGATCAATGAGTTGAACGATGACCGCTGGTTACGTTTATTCGTACGCGTAAGTGCAAATGTTGTTTGAATTTTCTTTAAAGTCGCTAATTCTCTATGGTGGTTCTCTATAATGCTACCGAATATGATTTGATTGCGATTGAACGGCGATCATCAATTTCGATGGATATGGCTGATTGACGTAGACTAGAGAATAATAGTCGGAGTGATTTGTTTGAAAAATAAATAGTAACTTGTATGGGGTTCACTGCGACAGAGGATGCTGCGACAGTATGCAGAATCTGTATTCACTTGCACAGCTTGTACTTGATTAACCGTAATTCGTATTTATTTGCAGCAGTGGGGTATGGAGTCTTAATCGAAGCCGTGCGTTATTTCAATCGCGTTACGATTAAATCTGGTTCGTATGTCGATATTGCGAATGAATAGGCATTAGGAAGTTGCTGTGGAGACTAACACTAAGAGTGATTAAATAGACGTGAAATTAGGATAGAAGGGAATACCTGTAGAGAGTGGATCGAAATTGATGGTAGTGTTTTTTAAATGCGATAAGGTACCGACGGTGTCATGGAACACTGTGTAGTTAAGGGTTAGGTTTGGAATTTCAAGTGGATGCACACGTCGAATGCATCTTTGTTAGAGTGACGTGCCGCTTTCAGTTATGAGAATAACGGCGCAGCTATATCCAATTGAAATTAATTAATGTGCTGCTAGCAGCTATCAAGACTGCTGGCCTATTTTCTGAAGTGGGCGGGCATGCCAGATATACAGGGTTATTCATGGCAAACGCACCAGCTGAAATTGGCCGTGAATGGCTGTGATTTCATGAATCGGAACAGGGTGGCATCATTAAGGGAATGAAAGTTAACGTGGTAACGTTGCTTTTATTATGAATTTCATATTCTTTCATGTGTTCAACAAGGACGCACTGCTTCGATTAATCAAATTGTTCAATCGTGTTCAACTTCAGCTGATACGTTTGCCGTGAATAACCCTGTATAGGATGTATGGATTGAAATGATGCAGCGGGAAAATGGTATGCACACTAGAGCGCCCTCCTGGCAGTTGCACCGTGGGTGCATACTGTGTCTATTACGAGAAAAGTCACTTTTGAAAATTACAGGAAATGTCGACTCATCGATCGAGCACACGAAATATATTTTCGTCGACGTTTCCCTACCATGGAAAAACCTTACCGACGTGTATTCCGACGACGCGTTGCTTTGGCTCGATAACAGCGCCTCTAGCGGACAATACCGTGCAACATATCTTAATCGATACTGTTATGCAAGAGTTGGAGCCGTACGGAAAGCATTGTGGGTAAAACAAACCATTGGTGAATTCAATTATTTTGTATTACGCCCAGATTTAATATTTTTAAATGACATAGATTAAGAGAATGATTTCTGTGTATTTTATTCTAATGAAACGAATGATATTTAAATAATTAGAGTATTTTATTTTAGAAAATTACCTTATACTGTGACCCGGTGGATTTTATGACTTGTACATAATCTTTGTAATTAGTGGGTTTAATGTAGAGTACACATGAAACAAATAATATCTCCCTTCCCCGCATGTGGTGCAGATAACGTTGATCGACTTAACGGTAATTGCGGTAAACTGAGTATGCAATTTTAAGTCAAATAAGATAGTTAGATAGTAGATAAGATAAGCATAAGTTGCTAAAAAAGGACTGTAAATTACAAGCATTTATCATAAGACAGCGTATTAAGATCATTTTTTTGGTAATATTAATAAAGATGAAATAAAATCACGTTTCAGATTTTCAACATTACTCAACACTTTTAGATAAATAAACCATGAATTACAGTTTCACTCGATGTATCTACCTAAACAGTGAAAAATATATTAATTAGGAATAACGATCATGACGTTTATGAAATATTCAGGATTATATATACTATTTTTCTTTTATTTTCTCGATTCACATCGTTATTATCTACGCTCTACAGAATTCGTTCCTCGCACACTTTCGATCTCGATAATATATACTATAGACTATCAAATTAAAATAATAATTATATTTGGATTATTTACAGGTTTGGTATTGTTAATAGACGGTCGATATCATACATAGTATTCTTTAATAACAGACATGTACGCACTTTGGTACAGCCACATTTGACACTCGACGTCATCTCGCGACTTCTTACTTTTCTTTTTATCATCTTTACAAAATAGTAAGGGGGTAGTATGCTTGCGTGCTGATTAATTTCGCGAAGAAGTGCGCGACGCTGAAAGCAGAGTGCACGAAATATTCCAAGCTCGCCGAGGAGAATGGTTCAAAAATTAAAAGCCTAGCTTACAGTACTTGCGTCAAAGAATCAGTTCAGAATCGATCACCGTATGTTCGATATGAACATCAAACTAAGTGCGTGAATTTGACGTATTAGCGAACTACATAACCTTCATCGTTTCCAGTAACTCTTTACAGCAGGAGTATGGGAGGGGAGGGGGGGGGGGATATAGGACACGATCAATAGTTTCTAAATGGTCTTGCACGACCTGAGAAACGAGAAAAAAGGTATCTAGTATAAAAAAAAAGAAACGAAGATGTTGCTAAATAAATACAGAGTAACATGTAAAAGGGTTTGTTATAATCCTAAGTGTGCAAATTTCCATCGACTTAACATGTTCGATACATAGTCCCGTCGAAAACATAGGCTCCAAGTCAATTTCATCATCATATAAATTAACATCTAAAAGCTAACCTAAGCTCGTCAAACTATTATACAAAATGGTGGTCATCGACCGATATTCGAGAGGTTTAAGTTGGAAATAAGTAGTGGCTGCTGTAGCTTCGATTAGCTCTATGTGTTTTTTGTTTCCTTCTCAGAGTAAAAGAGATTTCTGTTTGAGCAGCTAACGAGGATGCGATACAAGAGCTTCAAAGCGTAAATAAGTTCACCATGGCGCTTAAGAGGCGGTATTCATTTTCTGGCTTTCAGTTTTGTCAATAGCAGCAACATGATCAGGCTTTTCACCCCGTGCGAATCGCTCCCACATTCTTTTATACAGCATTTCCATACCCATCGCGTACATCTTACAGTTGAACAGTGGACTGTCTGAGCGTGCCTTCCATACTTTGGCACGGATGGCTTTCAGGCTGTAAGAGAACAACGAAGGAACATGATTATTTAATTCAAGAGTAAGTATTATGAAAAATCATTCATTAGAATTATTAATTTATATATGTCATTTGATCAATGGCAGCTTAATAGGACTACTTACTATTCACGATCGGTACCCAAACGAACTGCAATGTCCTGATACTCTTGTCGAGTGCGTGCCACTAATTCAGGACACCCAAGTGTATTGAGTTGGCTGGCTGCTACTCGAGAAGCCAATGTTTCCCCTGGCAACGTGACGACAGGTGTTCCGGTCCAGAGAACGTCCATACTCGTGGTGTGTCCATTGCAAAGGGGTGTGTCAAGGCAAACATCAGCCAACTGGCCTCGTCTGACATGTTCCTCTTTGGCAGCTACATTGCTGAATAGAATTCTACCAGGAGATAGACCTAGCTGTTGTGCCGTTGCTTGTAGGTTTGGTTCTCCTACAGCTGGGAATCGCAGTAACCACAGGACAGAGTTTGGCACGTGTTTCAGGATCTGAAAGACAAACGATATAAACAATTTGTGGAAGTCTGTTTTTAAAAAATTTTCACTCGAAATATTCAAATACTTACAAATGCCCACATATGTAGGGTCAGTGGATCGATCTTGTACAATTGATTGAAATTACAATATACCACTGCATCTTCGGGTAATCCATATTGTTGTCTTGTTGTGATAACAATGTTTTGAGGCACTTCTTCGCCAGTAGCCGTCTTATTGTTTACCTGAGTCGTTGCCATACCATTCTGTACGACTACACCGTTCACGGACATTTGACACTGTCCTGAAGCGATCATAGTTTCGATGGGAGTGGTCGTTGGTAATTCGGCTACCTTCAGAGAGATTTCGACTGGTTTGTTCTTCGAATCTGGCATCACAACCTCTCGGATTTCTTTGACGAGAGTGTTCTCTATCATGGGTGACAGATCAGTAGCATTAATGACTGCCACATTGTCAGCGACTTTGCCTTTGAGGTTGAGTTTATCAGCCAGGATCAGCCGTTCCTTCAGATGCGGAAACATTTGTCTACGAGAAAAGAGATACACGTTATACTTAATTTACAATACAAAGTCAGCGACATGGGCGTTAGCATTTCCATTTCATTCTGATGCATTTCCGTGTTCACTAGGGAGGGGGCACGGAATCAACCAACAGAAAGTAAAAATGGTCTGCAAATAAGTTTTTTCAGTGCAGCCATTGCAGTTGACAGGGTCTTGGCCAATAAAGTACAGTAAGGTTTTTCGACATTTATATGTAAAATCTATTTTTTTTTAAACTTACCTATGATCGCCGATGAAGTACGTGTGCGGCATGTATGCTAATTTCTCGCTGTATTGTGTAGCCAGTTCTAAGGGTGACGTTACTTCATCAGTAATCAGATAGTCCATGAAACTGGCGCCAGATGTTCCTGGATATCCTAGCCACATCACTTGGATGGGAGCTGGTTTCAGGGCGAAGATTTCATTCCTGGCACCTTTTGTGTAACCATTCATGTTCACCAAAATATGAATTCCGTCTCCGTTTATGCGATCGGCCGCCTTTCCATTGCACGGAATTTGAGAGAGATCGATGAAGTGTTCGGCTTCCCTGGCAATCTTAGCACGGAAGGTGGTCCCGTCATCGGCGCTTAGAGCGTAGCAGAAAATCTCAACGTTTTGCTTATCATGGAGACCAGGAATTGACTGCATAAGATGACTGGTAGGATGATTACCAAAATCTGAGGATACGTAACCGATTTTGAGGCGAGAATTAACCTCTCTCGGGTATTTGTATGGCTGCTTGTGTAAAACATGAATCTGAAAGATAAAGATATCATTAAATTACTACCGAATCGTACTAACCATTTTTGTGAAGTGGCTAAATTTAACGAACAACTTACTTTCTCAATGCACAGGTTGGCATGTCGGGCAGCAATTGCCTTTCTGAACTCATGAGACAATGGATAGAGCATGGAATGATGAGGATGCACACTGGGAAGTCTATTTTTATCCAGCTGCTCGGCCACGATGGAAACAAGTTTTTTCATTCTAGCTTCGTAATCGGTCCAGTCGCAGACAATTTGCAGGCAATGGGCCAAATTGCAATATGCATCGGGGAAGTCGGGCTTCAACTTCAGAGCTGTTCTGTAGGACTGAATGGCTTCCGGGATGTTTCCGGAGTCCTTGTGAATCGATGCTAGATTAGAATGGGCATCGGCAAATGCTGGATTGATCTGAATAGCTCTTGTGTAACATTGAAGAGCACCCTGAATATCTTGCATCTCCTTGAGGGTGTTACCCATATTCGAGTACGCATCTGCAAAAGTCGGCTGGATGCGGATAGCTTCTTTGTAGTGCATGAGGGCTTCATTTAATTTTCCTTGCTGCTGTAGGACGGAAGCGAGGTTGCTGTGGGCTGCTGCAAATTCGGGGAATACTTCCAAAGCCTTGAGATACAGGCGTGTGGCTTCTTCTATGTAACCTTGTTCGCGTTTTATGTTGGCCTAAAAAGGAAAACAAATATTTTAAGTATTAACACAGCATGCCAATCAAGGATCTTTGATAGATGAATAATAACGTCCCTCATTAAAAATACAGTTTACATAAACATTTTAAACTTTTCCATACCATATAACATATGATATTGCAACTGTCCCATTTTGCATTGTGTAACATTTCAATACTACCGGTCAACGTAAGCTTTATAAATAGAAAAGTATGCCTATAAAAGACTTCACCGGTACAACTGACAGTGATAACGGAGTTAATCTATTCTCCCGACTGAGATAACTACAAGAGCTGAAACTCCAAATGATGTAACCGACGAAGCGTAAATGCTATGACCGGTAATTGCTAACTCAAGGAATTTAAAAAGTTCTCTGTTGAGATTCATGCCAGAAGTGACCTCTGGCACGAAGAACGGTATTGCGCCACTGGTTTTAACTGTACCCTAGGAAGGACTCCAAGTCACCGATTACGCACAGGTCCTTTCCACTTTTCAAGTGCACAGATAATTAAAGTTTTATATCATCTCCAAAAATAAATAATTAAAAAGAAGAGTACAGAGCTCAAGGCTCAAAGGCTGAATATTACTTACCAGATTATTAAGGGAATCAGCATGGGTGGGACACAGGCGCAGGGCAGTATTGTAACATTCCTCAGCCTCGACCACCTGACCCTTCTCCTTGAGTGCATTGGCCAAGTTGCAATACGCATCCGGGAAGTTCGGCTGAAGTTCAATAGCTCGACGATAAGTGTCAATTGCGAGATCGATAAGCCTGTGTACACAGAAGACAGTCCAATAAATATATATCATATGTAAATATGCAGTTGGTATAAATGAGAATTAGGTTGGCCCCTTATTCATGTAAATATACACACCCTTGCTCATAGTAGACGCAGGCCAAGTTTCCATGAACGACTGCATTGTTCGGACTAAGATTCAGGGCACGGAGATACGCAGCAACAGCTCTGAAAAAGGAAATAAGAAATTTTAATATTTAATTTTGTACTTTGCAAATTTTCTTCGCTGAATTATCTCGATGAAAAATTAATTCGTCCGATGTTAAATTCTACTGACACTGTACTGGAGTTATTCCCACCATTGAGTTTTTCTTCTCTAGGATCGAACCCGAGGAGCTTATGTAGACCCGGAAAGGTCTCGACCTTCATTTGGAGGATTTCGAATCCCTGCCACCGACGAGATTAATGAATTTCAAAGCATGGTCAGAGGACGAAATTCTACGCGGCCTAAAGTCACAAGTCCAAGAGGTCCCTAGTAAATTTCAAAGTGTGCCAATCCTATTATGTTTCATTCTGTAGCTACGAGTTATACCTAAAATTTCAATAAGCTCAACCGACTGTAACGGCCGGTGAGAATGGACTATTATTTTGAAATACAGCTGTCACAATGATTTGAAATACGTGCTGATCCTACGGGATACCATTTTGCTCTAAGAACAATTGAATTTCTGGAAAATTGATTATTTCCCGTAGATAACAACGACCTGATTCGCTAGGCTGAATCGATATAATTCTAGCCAGCAATAATGACTCAATTTTTTGCCACGCTCCACCTTACATAACGAGAGTTACATAATGAGTATACTTTTTGTCCTATCCTATTTTAAAAAAGATATATAATAATACACAATCGTCTAATACATAGTTAAAGAATATTTTTTGCGAACTCATCATCGCTATATAGATTTTCTATTAATACCACAATCGTCCGGCTTCTTTTTCAGATAATCATCAATACTCAGCGGTAATCGGTGTAAAATCATGCACGAGATATCGAACGATATTTTGACCTTTCGCATTAGAAGCGTGATAATATCACTTAAGTACAAGAAAACAAAAAAAAAATAATTTTAGCTCAAAGAGAATGACACGAAAATACCAGTAAAGGAAGCAACGATGCTTTCCCGACAATATCCCAATAATGTACTTCACTTTTGACGTTCATCCGCCATTACCGACAAACCGTTTGGCGAGCAAAGAAAAAGCCTGCGTTATATCTACATGACCTCGGCTAACAGTAGCAGCGCCATGCGTCACAAATCCTAAAGAACTAATCGACAGTCAGATTGTGCGTTCACAATAGCGTGTACGAAAGTACACGAAAGGTAAAGTGCACAGAGAAATATATACATCTAGGTAACACAAATCGCCCGTTGTAAACATAATAATCCAGATACGTGCAGGACAATAAAAAAAAAGAATCACAAGCGAACTTTGATATTTGCACATGGGATCAATTCGGGCCAAACGGCAGCAGGTCCAATCCATTGCTGAAACATGTATCCTAGGTGGAAGCTGTGACAGCATAAAAGTGTTTATGAACCTTTTAATCCAGGACTTGACCCAGGCAATGCATCCAGGAGGTGGAGGACGGGATATAGTACTTTCAAGCTGCAGTAGAAAGGAAGGTGCGACCGTGGTCGAGGGTGAGATCACTGTATAGACGATAACGCACTGGTACTCCATTCCTTATCCATCGTTACACCCCGTGATCATCCAAATACTGAGAGTCTCCCCGTGCAAGCTCTTTGTCTAGAGCATATACTGCTGTGCTCCCCTGTCCGACGTGAACGAAACTTCGAAAGCCGGTGCGTGGAAGGATAATTGAAAATTCGACAGTAGGTAAAAAAATATGTGAAATATATATATATATATATATACGCGTGTGCAAGTGTGAATCGATCGCTGTGTAAATTCGTTAAATTCGAAAAGCGCGCCAAATGTCTCGTGCGCGTCTTCTACTTTGAGCTTGCGCAAATTCAAATACATACGTGTATATATTTACGTATATGTATATAACGTGTATATACCGATCAGTCTCTTGGATACAATCACGAAGGGTTCCGTATACTCTATTACAGGTATAATTATGTATTTCCCACGAGGCGTCACGATCAAATTTCTTTCTTCGAAGCTAATCGCTTCCCAGCACTTGTACAGTAAACCGATTAACGTTTATTCGGTGTATTTATGCGGTGTAGGCACGGATATTTGTCACATTTGTTTTTCCTCAGTACTGCACTTCATCAGTCTTGTCATTTTTTTTTTTTTTTCGTCGATAGGACGCGAAATTATTTTACTCCGAAAGTCACACCTTCTGTACTCCAAATGAATGGAACACGACGGTAGAGGGAAAAGTTTGAAAATTTTTAACTTTTTACTTCAAAGTCGAGGCTCTTTGATTAATGTAATTATTCCTTCGGTCCCGTCGGGAACGAACTTTTGATGACACTGTTAACACTTTCGTAATGACGGCGCACCGGGATACTTCAACTCGTTTAGGATCGTGCCGATTAAATTTACTCGTTAGGTATACGAGAAATGGTTCCTGGGGATACGTTTCTATAAAATTGGTCAATTATGTAATAATGATGTAATTGAGGTGATTAATATCATGGGTATCGACGTGAAAGTTTAAACGAAGATCTCGATTGAAAATGGGTTAGGATGAATGGATGCCAGAAAATGAAGTTCCAATATTGACGTGCTGGGCTATGAAACCCTCTGGGAATTCAAGAAGCCTGACAGATTTTTCCCATTTGTTTCTACCTTTATCGCGGACGAAATTTCTTTTTAGATTGAACCTACTATCTTATGCACGATGCAGAAAGCTAATATCTTCCTCTTCTTTTAAAATACGCTCGACGCACCCTTGGGATGAATAATGAATTGACTATGGTATGATGATAGAATTTTATATTGTTATGATAAACAAGAAGAGAAAAAATTTAATTTCTTCAGATTGTTTACTTCCAATATATTCTATGAACAAAGAATAGGATGAAGTTTGATTTGCGAAATCGGTTTTTCAAGAATTTCAGTATATCAAAAGTTCCTATGTATCGTGAAGATCATGTGAATTTACGAAGAATGGATGCAGCAAATTATGTAATAAAAGTTACGTTATCACTCGAAAGTTTAACAAATTTTCTTAATACAGATTATTAAAAAATGAAAAAAACGTTCCAGCAACATTAAAATACGCAATCTACGTAAATCGTATATTACTGATATTACGAATTTTTCCTTCTTTTTGTAAAATTTCTACAATATCGAACAAACAAAATGATAAAAGGATCAATGATAAATATTTGAATGCGATAATTACGAGTAACAAATCCCCGATTAGAGTCGTACACGCAAGCAGAAAATAACATTAAGTTACAAAAATCAATCGCGACGTCCTCGAAACTTAGAATTCGTGATATTCAGAGCACAAGAAATTAGCACCTGTCACTGATCGTAAAACACGTCGTCCATTAAGAACCAGACACACGTCGCGTCGTATCCATTCACGTAGCGACCCGAGTTCGTCAAAGGCTGCCGGAAAGCACGTGAAAACGTGCTAAGATATGAGTAATACCATAAACTTGTATGACAGACATCACAACTGTTATAACGGCGCGAAACGTCGAGAATCGTCAACGACGACAAGGGTCGGTTTATCGCACTGAATAAATAAATAAAAAAAAGAAGAAGAAAAAAAACCACCCAACCATTAAATATTACGTTTCAGCCTGATGAGAAAAGCGAGAAAAATGCACAGTCATCATTGTTTAAATACTCGGAGGTAAGATCGTCAACGTCATCCAGTATACAGTACGTACTGTGGACGTCTTTGTTGTAACCTTATAAAAAAATAAATAAATAACCAGGCGTAATCAATAAAAAGACTGGACTGAAGTGCGTACAGTTTGGGATAGATTGACGATCAGAAAAATGAGCGTTCCATGGAAAGATGAAGTAGACGGCGTATTGCGGAGACTACGAGCTAAACTACTGGTTTGCTGGCCGTCGGGAGCGGCAGTGAGGGTTGGCGACCACGACGGCCTCCTCATCCACCACCACCACCACCCACCACCACCAACCCCGACGGGGTACAGTCGACGCCACTGCCGCCACCATCATCAGCAGCGGCATCCTCCGGCTTCTACGTTGGTCGTCGACGCCGACGCGACAAAACGCTACCGTCTGGGATGGTCTCCGTTGAAAAGGCGTCGTCGAGGACTAAAGTAGACGTCGGGACGACGGTGCTTTTGCGTTGCTAGGTGATTTCTATGTGGTACCAGCCGATAAGTCCTCCACGAGGACCAACCGGGTCACGTAGAATTGCATTAGACGCGCATTGCATCGATACTACGTTCATATCGGTACGTGAAGGATCCTTCCAGAGACAATTATAGACTTTGTCATTCGGTTTGGTGACTGACATCTGGGTTACGGATTCATCAGAGTATGAGATGTTTTAGGATACAATTTCTCTCTAGGCTGAACTTTATGGGAATCTTAGGTAAGTAGACACCGTGGCTGTCAATTGATACACTGCTGGAATGGGATAATTCTATACTAGAATAGGATGTAATGGGAGCTTACAAAATTCGGCTAATATCGATCGAAGTGCTTTAAGCGGGCTATTCGGAGTTTACAAGGTTGCTCATGCGCTTCCTAGAACCCTACTAGAAAGATTTAACAGTTACGAACCCAATATTTTCTCCGTTTTAAGACCCTCTTTCGAAACCACTAGACTGACCCTGATAAAAAATCATTCACGCGGCAATAAAAAAAAGATTTATCGAAAAATATTCCCCTCAATAACTTTTTGTACTCTCGCCTCGTCGCAAGCACAAATATCTCAAGGATTGCAGCATCTCATGCAACCTTCATCATCAGTTAAATCAATAACCATCGTCGTATCTGAAACGTAGCAAACCTGTGCACACTACTACATGTCGCACTAAGATCGTCCTTTCGATAGGCTTTGGCAGCTATTAACGATTTTCTTCCTTTTTCTTATCAGTCGTTCAACGAAACATAAAACTACTTGCTCGCGATATAATCTGGAAAAAAAAGTTCTAGCAATGAAAGCGCAATGATGACTACGAGGTTTGCGATATTATAGAGAAAAAAAAAGAGAGAAAAAAAGATGAAGTATGTTACAAAGAATACCAGTTAAAGAATAAATCTGGTAAAGAGTTAGCAAAAGATGAGAATCCTGATACATCAAAGAACATAGGGGACAGTATAAAATGTCGATTTCCAGGCTCCACAGAGTATGAAAATGATAGAGGCACGTACGTATCCTTCCATTAAAGGTTACACGAGATGCATGGAGATGAGTTCCAGTTCCAACGCAATAAATATTCCTGAAATTCCGCAAGCTCGTGCTCCACAGTAGTTGGGACATTTTGTCGAGTTACACGAGTCACATAAGTGAAACGTAGTGCGAGTATCTACCCTGTCTTTAACCATTCCATGGCCGTGCAATTTTGCTCTCCATTTGAAAAGCTTTGAGCTGAGGAATTCCAGACGTCCCACATGCCTAATCCCGGGTTAAAGATTTGTTTAAGGATGAACAAGGTTAATACTCGAGATTTCGAAGGTCTCTAACTGTTTGGCGAAATTGCGAAAACTAATCAGAGCACTTAGGCAGTATCTTGTTAATCGGTAAAGACGATTGAAGCAATTTTTCTTTATTTGGTCAAGTGAAAAGTAACTGATACGAAATATTTGATTTATAACCTATCACGCTGCTGACTTCGTCAATTATTTTACACGCAGCGTGCTAGGTGTTGCGTGATATCGAATTCTGAGCTTACGCTCAATAAAATAGCCATGGAATCAACGTGCGCACACGGCTCTGCAGCCGTGTGACCTTCTGGCTTTTTATGTTCGCGGACTTCTGTATTCGTTGCAATATTTATTTCGCTTTATCGTTCTTCGACAGTCGGCCCGCGATGTCGAGCGAAATATCGCATTGCTTTTGAAATATTAAACAATATCTTGCGAGCGGTCGCTGCGTAAATCTCTAACGGGATTTTCGTGCTTTGCGTGCTTATCAGGATCGTTCACGTAGAGAAAAGACGTCTGAGACGATACAGCGAAGAATACGGTAAAATATATAACATATATTTATATAAAATATATAGATATATCGAAGGGGCCTTTGCAAAAGCAAATAACGTGTAACGGACTCGATGCTAATGTTTTGCGAGATATTGCTTCTGCGGCGTCTTTACATATAAATTTTCAATCGATCGTCAATTTAATCGACGATTGAATTCATTTTACGTACGCATAATCCCTGGGGAAATTGAACAGTATCGAAATAAGTAGAGTCAATATACACATTGAATGTAACTCCGAATTAACGCGACCTTAGAAAATGCTATTCAGCCAAGAGAAATATTTGCTTCTTTTCAAGTTGGATAAGATAGAGATAAGAGAATATCCGGAAGACTATCAAAGGGAACATCACGAGAGTACTTTGCAAGGAATCGACGAGGAAAGATGTGTAAAGTAAATGCACTTAAAAAAAAGTTTAAGAAAACAAGGTTCTTAGAAACTTCTATAACGACTATGTTTCGACGTCTCTATACTTTCTTCTTCTTCGTTGATACTTCTGTTTGTACTGCGACGTAATCCCGTCGAAGCCATTAATTTTCATTGTAATTTTTTCCTTTCGCCAGCGCGTAAACAAGCGGAATAGTTACTTTTCGACCTAAAAAACGGCGCCGCTGATTCGCCCTGCGTGCACTGACTGTGAAAAAATGAGGGAGTAAAGATAGTGGATCTCATAAAAAAAATTCCACTTTCGTTTAACTTTCAAAAAAGCCCGCAATAAATTCAGATCGTTTGATATGCCTCCGTTACGTCATATATACTTATAGTGATATATAACTGAGGTAAAGACATTTCACTCGGATCGTTAAGAAAAAAGCGTATAATCATTTTCGTAAAACCCTCATAAAACCAAACTATTTAATCTTCCTCGTTTCATTGAACTTGAAATAGGACTGTTAGTTTAAGTGAATCTTCCGAATGACTATATATGTTTTTGCTAAAATTATGTTAACAAAAAAAAAAAAAATTAGAATAAATTTATGTAAGATTAGAATTAAAAAAAAAAGTTTAATCAAGGCTGCAACGAAGGGACGTACGTAAGTAGCTAATTTATTTTCGTTCTCTCGAGATATGCTCGTCTCCCCAGGTACGTGACCATAAATACGAGCCCTAAGCTTTTGTAGCTGTACATACACTCGGCCCGATTCCAACCTCCATTCGCATACTTTGATGAAACGAGTAGGATGGATGACGGCGCCCACTGAATTCATACGACGTAACTATATAGTCGACGTCCCACGCGTTTTCCGCGGGGAATTTGCGAGAAATACTATAAATGAAAAAGGACAGCCTATTCATTCCATTATTCATTTTTTTGTCTATTTTCATCCATTTTGCTTTTTCGCATTACTATAAGGAAGATTCGGATAACTGGGACATCGAGGGTGCAGCAGACCGTGATAGGAGATACGAGTCTGTAGCCTGAAAACTTAATTCTAAATTATAGTCCATTTAGAGTACATAGGAAATTTTGAAGCGCGGAATATTAGTTATCAAAGTACATAATTAATTACAAATTTTAGATATAAGCATACCGTGCAATAGACGTGTATGAGATTGAGTTAAATTCTCCTACGGAGATGCAGGTAACTATTGTTCGCGCACAAGGGACTCCCTTTATATCATACTATTCGCATGATTAAATGATCAATTCAAATATGATTTGGGAAACGGTGCAGGAGATCGAATGACTCTTTTGGTATAAAGTCACGAATCGAATTAGCTACATTGAAAGTTCACGATATTCTAATCCCAGTGAACTTTTGATTGAGAATGTACCAAGTACAAGGTTGACGTGACATTAAAACAAAAACCATAAAAACACGATTTAAAGGTCGCATAGTAAATAATAAATGTATTATTGACTTTAAAAGGGTCAAATGACCCGTCGACGGTACGTTTAGTATTAATTGCAAAGGTTAGCGAGCAATTTCGTAGATTGCTAACGCGTTCCCATCCCTTGTTGCGTGGCTCGAAATCTCCGTAGCTAAGTTCAGGTTGATGCTGACATTGACGTTAACTGAATACGCTGTACCAGAACTGTCAAACTGAGTAAACTGCCTTCCGTGTTGCCCGGCTGAAAATAACTTTGGGTCAAACGAACCCTCGTCAGCTCACCCCGAAAGACCTGGTCGCGAGCGCCTCGTGATTTGTTAAACAGGGTGTAGCCCGACCATCAGTCGTCGAAACAAAAAGGCACATAAAGAAAGTGCTCACGATTTCAACGTCTCTTAGCCTGAAGCGAACATTTTTTTTTTTTCAAGACTCATTTAATTCAGTGACAAAAATAGACGAGCATCCAGATTCATCCGCCATTTTACAAACAATACTTTCGCGTCGACGAAACGAATAGAGGCTAATAATTTATCAGAGCCTTAAGAGAATATTTAAGGATCTCAGCAACTCCCCTCGTTCATTTATATAGCCCTCTCTCGGGAACACGCGACATGTAAAATTCGTTTCACCTATACTCAGAATCCATTTTCATGCCGATAAGGGACTTAAGGATCTCATCGCTATTAACCTACTTTCGAGTTTTCCCCCTAAATCGACATATCGAGAGGTACCCCTTGAGACACAAAAAGTAAAAGACTTCCTTCGAAAAAAGATACACTTCAACTGTATGACTTCTTACTCTCACCGAGACCATCAATGTTTGAGTCATCGATGAAATAACTAAAGTCACTTATTTAATTTCGCACAGATTTTAAGGCCCCTGTCTATAGTTCAATACCAAACAGTGGTCGATCAAACTGTGCTTGTTGAATTTAAATTTGAAAAAACCTCACCAATTTAATATCGCATGACCGGGACTCGAACCTACAATCTTTGATTTCATAAGTCGACACGCTGACACTTGGCTAACACTCTACACACTGAACCACTATGGATGTAATATATTTACCCTGCTGTAAAGAACACTGGTCTGCGCTCTCCTTACTTATGCATACAATATTAGACTATTTGCTTTTGTACTCTATTCTCTGTGTTATAAGATACGTAAATCCCGTGGATTTCATTTTGGCCTTCTGTGCAAGAGCCAACGTATATTCGATGACATAAAGGTGCTTCAGGAAGTTGTTTACCTGTCTGGTCGATTTGTGGCGGAAAAAAAATATTGACGGGTTGAACGAGGCCTCAGAATTGCGAGACGTGTTTAGGCGTCTCGTTTAACCCTTAATTACACACGTGCGGTCTTCAAGGACCTCACCAATTTTATGTTTAGCCCTCCTGCCGAATTTGTCTCTGCGTTAATTTTCAACGAATTAAAAAAACCTACTGGATAAATATTACTTGATACTTGGTCATTTAATTTGTTTAAACTACAAGGAGAGCGAGATGAAACTCTACTTTTGAGCTATTCTATTCGTTGAAATGGCCTTGCGATTCAGCCAGAGATTGAGATCTCACGGAACTCGTCTTGTAAAGTATGTTTCTAAGGTGAGACCTGTGTAGTTAAGGATTAATGTGTATACGCATGGAACTCATAAACAAGCAAAGCGAAAATTTAATCATAGATAAAAATAAAAGCGCGCAGCAGTCAACGAAGACGGGAGACGAAGATGCTCGTAAAATCGGTGAATCGATCAAATATGCAGATACCTTGAAAAACATCCTTCCAACCTGTCAAATTATTAATAATAAAAGTCACAGAAACGCGGGCCTTGAGGGATCGAATGAGAAATGATATTCACCGTCGAGAAGTTGCGGAGGGTCGAGAAAACAATATTCTATTCCATGGATTCTCGTGTGTTTCTATCCCTCCCACTGACAATCCAGAAGGCGGAGTACATGGTTCACCCCAACATTTTAGCTCCGAGATATGTATACATATATGTTTATAATCCATGTACTCGTTATTCAAGCACCCAGATATAAATTCCGATAACGCGCTTCTCTTGCGCGTGATTGAATATGTGTTATTAAATCCTCAGCAGAGAAAATACGTTATGAAAAATCGTGAAATTCTTCAGTTCGGCTAGAAAAAAAATATACAAGGGAAAAACAGAAGCGACTAAGGCGATTCGCATGTCGCTGCTGAGACACTTCAACCCTCATTAGTTACGCAGGAAACACACTTTTGGAAAAGAGAAACAGAACGAGTTTCTAATATCACGCCGTGACTATTAAATGAATCCACAGTAAATGGAGACCAAGCTGAGGGCGTTTACTTGTAGTTAGAATATATCAGGAGCATGGGCTCGAAAGATAACGCGACGAAGTAAAAGGTGTGAGTTATGGGAGTGGTAGAAATCGCAATAAACTTGAAGAAAAATGAGATTCAACGATCGGCCTATTGTTCTCTTACGAAACATTGATTTGGATGATATCTATCCGTCATAGGGAACGCTTACATTTTTTTGTCCAATGGGGTAAAAGCTCGGCTAATGTGAATAAAAATTCGAAAAATTGTTGAAAGGTTGGGTCATTCGAGATAAAAATGCTCCAGTTGGAAGCTGCATTAACGATCCAGGTTGTTTTCTTGAAAACTAGAAGATGATAAATGCTGTGATTATCATAGTGATGTAATAATGGTAATTCTGCTTGGGAATATTCCGTGCATTACAAATCTGTGGTTTCCGCGTCCCTGGTTTTGAAAATTCGCACGGGTAGTTCGTTCTGGTTATATTCCATCGAGCAGTAGAAGCAGTAAGGACTGGAAACTGTACATACAGATATATCACTTGTACACTTCGTGATTACTTTGCGTAATGTGTTGCGAAATGGCTTCGTGGATTCGTATAAAGGACGCATGATATGAACATTGGACACATTGAATTTACGCAAGTGTACGATTGGACAGTACGATGCCATATGAAATAATCGTGAAATGGTCAGGAAAATCGACAGACTATATCTGTGATAATGGAAACTATCGTGCTCACCGATGTGCAAATTATGTGCCCTTAGAATTTCATTACGCTGTTTCTTCTCTATATAACGATTTTGGATATAAGGTGGTTGTGTAAGATGATCATTAAAGTCAGAGTATAAAAATTCTGAATTACTCGAATCAGAGAGTAAAGTTATGTCCCACCGTATCCGATGTACTTTTTCTCACTATTTCCACAACTCCTCGCATTACAATTTTTTAGGAAACGATGAAAAAATTTAGATGGACGAAAGAACAAAATTTTAGTCAAAAATATAGTTCAAAATGAATCGCTAAAAATGTTTAGGTCAACAGGCACGATACCAAAAATATCTTGAATATAGCTGCATCATTCGTTCCATACATGATCGCACAGTGTATAAAGAAAGTAGAGCAAAGTTAGAAAAAATTACCAGTAAAAAGTACGATTGGCAGAACTGACCAAGAAGAAAAGATCCCAACAGTTCGCAATTAGCGCTTTCGATATAGTTACTATAGCGCAAATCAATGGACAGGCCGTGAAAACCTTCGGTCAATTCCTGCCAGTCTTGAGACGAAGAACCAGAAGATGATTTGGCAAACTGGTTATTCATTCTGTAAACGTGGTATCTGTGACGATATCTGTGATGTGGCAGACCGATGTCATATTACGTAGGGAGTGTGACAATTACGAGACACATTCACAGTATACATATATAGATATACTAATTTATCGGGGATTCCTCGGGAATATCGTTTTCCCTAGATACCTCACAATAAGTACAGATTAAAATTGAAGAGCTGAAAAAGCAACTTTTAAGCCGCTCGAACGGAATAATGAATTTCTCCTGTGAATCACAGATTCGGAATTTACTGATCGCAAATCACACAGACACGTGATCTGATAAAGCGATTCCAGTCTGCAAAACTTAATTGATAATCGATATTCTGAAATATTATTACCGACGAATACCGCTACGACTGCCTTTCGTATCCGTAATAAAACTCATTTTGCACTTATGGAACTTTTGCAGAAAATCGATCCAAGTACCAAAGCTACTTTTCCTTCTGTTATGAACTTATGATAAATTCATTTTCATCTACATTCCCCTGTGTTTCGCGAAATTGCAAAATAACAAACATGTTTGTGTCACTGATGGATTGTATACATGTGGTAGAGAATACGCCACAGCTGTATTTACTATGAAAATTGCACGGAGAGTTTCTGAACTTCGAAAATTTACGAAAAATAACCCTCGTTAGGCGCAGCTCGAATTCTTCGGGTAGAAAACTTCGTGTGGATTTTTTCATTTAATCGACCCTCCAATTACAGCACGCCATGCGTCACACATATAAAATAATTTCTGCAGATGGAAGATCAACGTGCGAAATAATCGTAACATTATTACTATGCTTCTACCTAACAATTATTAACGTAAACTATCATTATACAAATATACCATATAAGGGTAACTGGTGACCTCGAGCTTGTTTAGCGTTATTCCCGTGACTCCGTATAAAGGCCAAAGCGAAAACGCGTAAAACATATAAAATTCTAGAACCCCGAGAAACTCATAAATCGTAAAACAAATATTCGTGGGTGGAAGAACGTCAGCCTGTACGTAATTTATTGGCTACCAATTGATGGAGAATAAAAGCAGACACCATTCGGAAGGCTTCTCCTCGTCCCTAACAAAGCCAGAGAGAGAGATGATTTTGTTTCCCGGAAAATTTTCTACGGAGATGTTTGAAGAGGAAAAAACATCCTTCATTACCGACGATATAGATCCTCGTATCAGGTCCATGGTTGAATTACGGCATCGAATCTACAGCAGCACCGGTCCAATACTAATGAAACATAATAAATCATTATCGAAGTAAGTGGCCCAGCGAGACTGCTGAATTTCTACCGCACGAGAATTGTTCTTCCATATTTTCTCCTCGCTCACGTAGTTTATCAAAATCCTGATACTTGGCTCGAGCTCTGACTTCCTTCACCGAGTTATTCCTCTACCAAATTTTTCTTCGTAACCTCAAGTCGGAGCTCGCGGATGGCGCCTGCAGTGTACATACATGACTGATGGATCTTTAGGAGAGACAGAACATAAAGGAGTTTTCGCCTGGCAATGATACGTACAGAATCTCCAGTTTCCTTTAAAAAATTATTCAATGATTATTGAGAAAAATTGTGTCTAGACGAGGCAGTTATTGATTCTCAATTTAAACAACTTTTCTCGTCATACTCGAGTATTCAGACCGTTTCCATGAATAAAATCCTGACGAATAACCGTAAAAAGAAAAATACGCGTTTTGCCGTGGAGCCGCGATCAGTATGCGTTTCATTTTCCTGATAGAACATCCTGGACTTTTTTTATATGATCCCCCACGTCCCCGCTAAAGCATCCTCGTGGAACATAGGAGAAGGAACGACGCCGTTTCAGTTATTTACGGAATCCAATTGACATTCTCAGCAATATCGTACCGAATGGCATTGCAATCACTCACTGGGACATGGATTAATTGGTAAACCACTCAATGAATATATCAAAGAATGTCATCAACGCCAAGTCAATGGAATGAAATAAATGGAAGAATAAAAAATATAGGATGGATCGAGAGGAAGGATGTAATTGCGCATCAATAGTCACTCCATTGAGTGCTCATTGGCCATTCGTGTGGCAGTCTTTTGAAGAAATTTAACAAATTATTTTCTCTTAAAAAAGAAAATTCCAATACTTCAATATCCCCTCGACAAATTGTTCTCATTAGCGTGAGGGCTGTATCTTCTGCGCACTAATGGAAGGAAACTAATAAAGTTCCGTTTGTCAGTGCACTAATTGAAGCCCTTCCACCATGCTGCTGCATTGACTGGTAAAGCTGCAATTACGTTCTCCAACAGAGTGCTTAACGAACTACCTCATTCTTTTTCTTTTTATAATTATGTGAAAAAAGTCAACATTTTCAGTATCGATATAGCCGCTCGAAGAGATTTATACGTGTGACTGATCGGTCAAAATAGGGCTAACTTATACACGTGATGAGGTACATGAATGTAAGGAGGCAAACTTAAAAGTAACTAAAAAAAAAAAAGTCGTACGCTCAACATCGTTCCCATAATACATTGCAGAATATTAAATGAAGAAACCCGGTACGCTCGAAATGTTCGTAGCTAGTAGAAAATACAAGTTTGGAGCGAGAATGCTTTAAATGAGTTCGGTAGTTTTGGAAAGAAAAGAAAGGATCCATAGGAGATTGGAGATATAAGGTAAGAAAGAGAAGAAAAAAAAAAGAGAGCAACGTCGGATAGATTCTTAGGTTACTTTGCACTTTGCTGAACTTCCCCTCTTCGATTTTCCTCTGTTCGCTAACCAAACGCGTTATAAGAATATTAGTGTCTCCTTCTGTCCAGCGAAGGCAGATAACGTTCGGTAGGAATGGAGAACGAAAAAGTGAACAACCAAGCCAATCCGATTCAGCGGTGTGAAAATAAATGAGACTTTTTCGTTGGGAACAAAGGGTGCGTCAGCTCTTGACCTATTTTCACACTACACGTAACCATAGTCGATAATAAGTTAAGCGACGAGATAACCCAAAAGTGTTCCCTGTCGTTTGGCTCGATTCCTGCTATTTTTTCTTCCCTCGCAATCAGAGCACCGATACACACACTAGTGTACTTTGCACTAATGCTGATTAGAGCGGATGTTCAGTTCAAAGCCGTAATTAACTTTCGCCCTAGTTTCACGGTTTGGTTTCGAAGGCCCAACTTTTTTTTCTTATAACTTGAGTTTCAAATAAAAAAACACGTCTTAGCCTCGCTCGTACGAGCTTTTCATCAAGTTCTTTGGATTTTCTTGGCAGTACTTATTCAGCACGAGATGAAAGAGTTCACGTTTATGTTGGTCGTGGACCATCTTAGGAAGAGTGGATGCACTGCTGGATGCCGAGTAAAAAGAAGCACAATGCAGGCAAAGTATAAGCGGACAGCTATATCTCGTGCATATCATAAATATGCTATTGAAAGAGCCTGAGATCAGTCGGAATTCGTAAAGGGTAAAATCTTATTGAATATAAAATGTAAAAGAATTTGAAATTCAAATTTTTGATAGTTTCAAACTATGCAAATAATACTTACGGGCATACAATACAGAGTAGAAAAGACTCTACTGTCTATATTTGAAAAATCCTAGACGCGCATAGACTTTTCGTATTCAATGTCCAAATTTAAAAATTATTAATGGGAAAAGTGGTCTATACGCATACCGGTCAAAGATACGGGCTTCCTTCAGGACGTTACCAAGGTTGATGTAGGCGTCCAGGAAATTGGGATCCAAAGCCACAGCTTTTTCGAAATGATGAATGGCAAGCCATATCTCACCCTGAGCGTTGAAAACGCAACCAAGATTGCTCCAAGCGACGGCAAAGTCAGGCCGCGTCTCGATCGCCTTCAGATAACAAGCCTAAGGTCAGAAAAAATATCGTTAGTCAAGACGTTCGCGATTCTGAGATGGTCGCGCCGCGCGTTGCCCGTCCTCTCTTCGCCGCGCCGCAGCCATACGATTCCTCTCTCTTTCTCTCTGTCTCTTCGTCATTCTTTTCTCCCTGAATTCACGTCCGTCCCCGTGCCCCCCTTCCTTGTTCATCAACGATAATTAGCCTGACAATCGGCTTAGAGATAATTGGCGAATAAACGTCGCTGCATGCGAATAGATTAAGCCCGAGGTACAATCTCGATTTCCGTCATATCGTTGAAGTCCTTGGTATAGGAGGCACGTGACACATTAGCGCGAATCTTCGGGAAAACAAAATGTCGACCCAAAATCAAACTGGAAGAGAAGGAGCAACGAAAGAAGAAATAAAGTCTTGAATGAACGACAAAGATAAACGACACGAATTATATCATCGTTCGTGTGTTTCTTTTTTTTTTTTTTTTAATTATTTCAAAGTCCCGAGCACCTACTTGGGTGGCAGTTGTCAGTTTCGTTATAAAAAAAGAAAAACCCAAAGAAGTCATTCCGCTGGTTGATCGTCCGTCATTTCCAACGGAGCAGAGCGACTTCCGGTTTATGTAGAAAGTAACGAAAGTGTGACAATGAGCACCGGAGAAAAAAAAAAGTGACTTTAACGAATAGACTCATCGTACATCGACTTTGATTATTGGTGGGAAAGAAAGGACAAAAAAAGAAGAATATTTATAATTAAGCGTTAACCGTAATCGCGCAAATAATGAACATTTACATTGAGCTTGCTACGCGTCGAGATGTAACATCTTGCTTCCGTGTTTGCGACAGAAGCAAGATAACGTCTCTTTCATTAACATCGCGAGTCTCTTGCGGGAAGGCGGATATATGGGATTCGTGATCAGGAATGTTTTTTCTCTGTTTTTCGGTCTTTGATAATTTTTCAAAGCGCGCAAGGAGCGTCACGAGATAACCGCAATGACGATTCTCCGGAATGCGTCCGGTGGACTCGCCAGCGCGTATACAGGCTATAAATATGTTATCCCCTTAAAAGGTTACGTTCAATACTTAGGAATTTGATATACTGACATGTAATGCGCACGGCAAACACTGGACGTTAATATCAATTAAAGAGATAATCATGAATTTTAATATCTGTCATCTGCTGAAAAGAAAATTTTAAGCGCGTAAAGTACTGTATCTGTTTAAAAAAAGCTATGAAAAATTGAATCGCAGATTCAACTTCAAAATATCAAAATCAAAATTTTTACAATGACTCGAGCCGTTCTTCCATTCGTACATTAATGACAGTCTCAATCTTTTGATTAACTAGATTTACGTTCAGCACGTAAGGGACACACGAATCAAATGATAATGACGATAGACCATATCGCCCTATTGTAATTTAACAATTCAAATTTAATAAATTTTGTGCCGCGGCGCAAGATGTCATTCACTCTTTCCATTGGTATGAAAACAGTCTAAATTTCCGTATCCATTCTGTTTGTCTCTCTTTCTCTCTCTCTCTTCGTAAAGAAATGACGCTCCATAGAAATAAGCCATGAGGGTGATTCGCGCGTGCCGAGAGACGGGCTGCATCGTAAACAGTGTAATCCGTACCTAAAAATTTAAATAAAAGGGGATTTTTAGTTGGCCGGCCTCTAATGGAGCAAGGACACATAAGCAACAGGAGACATATACGTGTATATATATATATATTGCTTGTATATATGTACATATATAGGATTGGATTTGAAGCATAGATCGAACGATCGATAACAATCATCCATTTCTCATGATAAAAAATCATGGATGATTTCCAATACCAGTGGTAATGTCAATTAAGAATTAGCAAAGGTCGAAAAATCAATTAAACGACTGGTTACGTGCGTAGTCGCGAAGTAACGTTAAATTGGGTAAATTTAGTGGCACTGGATACACCGAGCAATTATTTCGATAAAACCTTTCGCGTGATTTTGTTTCATTAATATCTTCGATCTGGCGCCCCGTGGATAAGAGACTCTCGTATTAGGATAGAGACCGGCCGCGGGATCTACTTTACCTGCAGTGTACCCTTCGGTAGGTTGACGGTAGGTATGGGTCGTAAGCTCTCATAATAAACTTAGACTGAGAGACAGTGTGTTACTGAATAACCAGATTCAGATTTCACCCTTTGACGAAGGAACCAGTGGAAACCGACCAATTGCATAGCTCCAACTTCCCCTCCTAGAGTTGATCATTCCATCCACAACAATAAGACAGCTGCGTTAATCTCTCTTCACCAGGTACTTCACCTCACTTCTTATTTTTTTTTTTTTTTTTTTTTTTTTTTTAATACCTAGTCGTGTCACTCGTAGACACGATTTGCTACACGCTACACTCGTCAGCCACGTTCCTAATATCTGATAGCACTGTAATTTCGAAGTTCTTGCCCAAATGAAGTCTGCGACATCTTGAAAATATTTATACCAAAAATTAGAAACTGACCAACGTGAAATCAGCTGTTTTCTTCGTCGAAGTTTCCTCTATTGCTATAATATGTAGTATATGGTAAAAGTGGAATGAAGAAGAGAATGATGGTTCAAATTGAAGAGTAATAGACAGTGCACTGTTAATAATTATTCCATCGATATTATATTGTTATAACAAGAACGAGAATCTCTATGTTGAACGAAACAATAGTATGCGCAACGAATCGAATATCTGCTCTGACATCATCGATGAATTCTTCGAATTGGAATGCTAATCTGTGAGATTAATTCGAGTGTAAAAAAAAAAAAATTGTGGCTGAACGAGTCGGGGGATGGATTAATGTTAAAGGAGCTAGCGAGTTCTCAGGAATTAATAATAAATTAGCAGAAAACTATCCTCGATGCCGCTGCGCTCTTAATATTACGCTTATGCGCTCACGATGATAAAGACGTTGAATGTAAATGCGTCATCGTACCACACGAGTAACTAAATGTGAATTATTTCCTTAAGGGGGGAAAAAAAACCAAAAGTGGAAACAACTTTTCACAGTTGTTATCATAATTAATTTCTTCGTTCTATCCAAATTCGTAAATTAAAACCCTTTATCCGTGAGTGCATTTATATGTGATCGCAAGCGCCGCGCTGCAGTAGATTGCTTGACTATGACAACTGTCTCTTGAACCACATTTTTCAAATTTATTTCGGCTTTCACATAATAATGTGTAGCGTATAGTGGGACCTTATGGCGTTGTTCGTTTTTGTACAAGAAATACTGTCATCTGCTCCCGAGTAGACTCACTGCGTTCTAATTCGTATTAGAATTTAAAATTTTCGGCAACGTAACGACAGACGCTTGTCCGATTCGTCTTCTAGCTGATTGAAAGCAAGTCATGGAACTGTCATTATTTGAGCATGGTAATATTTAAGAAACGCTTGAAATCAACATACGTATTAGAACGCATAGAAAGTCACGAAGAGTCCAAAAAGTCGCCAGTAAATAGAATCACTTTCACGATTTGCCTTTGCACGTAATAAATAATGTAATTGAGAGATTGAAAATAGTCAAGTAATCTCGCGCCACTGATATGCCAGCTGAAACAAACTACTGGATATAGAGATGGAAGTGATGCTGTACATAATGAAAAACAAATATAAAAAAATCAATCAAAAATGAGAGTCTAAAGACAAACTTAGAAGATACGTAATCGCGCGCTGCTGACCCTATTTTACATGCTAAAGTCGCGTATATTTCATCCAGTGTTTGAGATCACCTGCGAATAAAAAGTTCAGCCACTCCTCCATTCCATTTCGTCCGTATTGTAGACTATACTGAAATATAATATAAATAGGGTCAGCGAATATTCATTAAATTTGTTGCAACACCATGTTGGTATGATCGTGTGTTATGATGGTGTTGCTACAAGTCGCGCACTGCCTTTGTTGGTTTGGCGCTGCCTCCAACTTCACAAACCTAAACCCAATAATCATATTTGACAGTGTACAGATTGTCTCATCACGAGTCAACGTAGATTTATTACGGCTTTCTGCAAGAGTGAAACAAGGAAAGTGTACGTTAGGAAGATTGTACAACTGTGAAAGTTTACGTAAAGAATATTGTACAACTCTTTTTTTTTTCTGGGTCGTTTCACTTTTTTTTTTTATCGTAACAGTGGTAACGTTGACGAGGTACGAGCCGCAAATTCTGTCAAATGTGATTCATTTAAATTCCCAAAAGCAAGGATACACAATATTTGTTCTGCAATCAAAAAGTTAATGCTGAAACGAGAGAATCGAGGATGATGTATGCACAGTTTCAATTTTGATAGCAGATGATCGCGCGCCGCGCACATTATTGCATGGCAAAGAAAGACAGCTTTCTGCAATGAGCTACGTAAAACATATACATTTGCTCTACACATTCCTCAGAACTACGCCGGCTGGGGCACATGCACGTTATGCATTTGTACTCCGTCAGAATTCATTCTGTAAACTATGTTTATAGAGTATCGTGAATTTAAAAGTGAATTGAAATTTGTCCCTTTAATAAGAGTTGATGTATAATAGATGTAAGAAATTTGAATCTTTATTGACTTGACAAAACAGTAAAAGCAAAAACTAAAATCTTTTGCTCGGAGGACTTTGAATGTTTGTTCGAATGAGGTCGTTTCAAAAAGTTTAACTTGACGTCTGATAATTTAGTTTGTTCGATGTGAGAAAAGCTAATACAAAGTATACTCTATGCAGAGTTGATAACGATTCTTAATTTAAATAGGTACGTTTGATGGACTCTCTTTAAAGGGTTCGATTAGAGTACTAATGCATAAGAATGACACGTGATATTAGTGTCTATTAACGGTATATTTAAATTTCAACCTACCTTAGCCTCGTCAAGTCTTGCTAATGCTTTCAAAAGATTACCAAGATCGCTCCGCACGCAATAGAGATCCTGAAACAGATGAAAATATTTTCTTTCTATAGATTGTTAATTGCAAAACTATTTATATTAATTATCATCTTTGTTTAATTTTAATATTGTTATACATAAATTTGTTTGACTACTGCTTATATATGTATTCCGCTATATGACAAAGCAAAGTCTATTTTTGCATTTATCTTGAAAATGATGTACTTACAGGGTTGTATTGCAGAGCAGTAACATATGCTTGCACAGCCTGTTCCATGTCCCCAGCAGCAACAAGGGCTGCTGCTAAATTGATGTAACCATCAATGAAATCAGGTTTCAACCTGACAGCATGACGATAGTTCTCCAATGCTTCCTGCAGTTGACCACGTTCCTTGTAAACATTTCCTAGGTTGCTGTATGCTTCAGCCAGCAAAGGATTTTGCTTAATAGCTAAACTGCTATAGTGTGCTGACCTATAGAAAATTATAAATTACATTTAAATCTAAATTTAAAAGAATAATTCAACATGAAGTAAATTATATCATTGAAAATTGGTTGGATCTGTATTTATATAACTAAACTCACTTTTCTAGCCTGCGACACTGAAAGTGTATCGATGAAAGTAACAGAAGAACTCCAGTATTGTTTGTTTCCTGTCGCCAAAGTTGCATACAATGTCTTTCTGCATTTTCATAATCTCCAGCTTGATATTCTCTGTGTGCGAGTTCCAGTAACCCTGAAATATAACAAAATACCAAATTAAAATTCTGCTACAAGTAATCATAAACATATTTTAATGTATGTAGCAATGCTGGCCCATAATAAATTTAATACTTCTTCAACAAGATAATATACCATTTTTAAAAAAATAGCGAGTCTATTTTTTCATACTTTCTTGCCCACTATGATTTCGCTTATGTACAAAGACAACGTACATATATATATATATGTTACATACGTAGATGCCGCAAACTGTTAAGGAAAAATGCCATTTCTCTAAAGTGACAAATATACAGCGTATAAATAAACTTTCTTTCTGCGCAGTACCTTCGCGTAAAACTAAAACAATCGACTAAATAAAACTCTTCCACGTTTCATGCATTTCAGGTCTAAAAATGCAACGCAAAAACTGAAGTTTCCAACGTATCGATAGCGAACATAATCATAATAGGATGGCGCATCTACAAAGCATTGGAAAAGTTTCGAGAGTATAACTTGTAATGGTTCTAATTATAAGAGCTAATCATTTTATAGTATGATATATAATGAAATCAAACATGCATGTGACTCGAGTCGCAAATACGTAACAGATATCTAACTGTGCTAATGCCAAAACAAAAACGATAAAAATGTAGAATACGACTTCTTCTTGAAGAGCTTCATGTAAAAAAAAACTCAAACAATCCACAGCTAACTTCATAAAGGTGTCGTATTCTGTAATTTAGCCAGAAAATCGAGTAAAAATATTGTAAAAACTAACAATAGGAGTCCGGCACGATGTTAATAGCTTGCTCATCAGTTACGGCAATAATCTCTTTGCCTTGAGCATCCTGTGTAACGACCAGAAGATTCTGTGCATTTTGCCAAGTAACGATATTATCTTGTCCACTTTCCACTGCACTTATAATAATATTCCCAGCCAAAGCGTCATTTCCACCTTTTATAATCGGGTAACTTTTCACTAACACGTGATTGCTCATGCTTTTATCAAAAATTACTAGCGATTCCGTTAGATGTCGTAACTATCACTATCCGTTAACTTCCTTTTCGGAAATTTTTCACGAATTACGTACAAAAGTGAAATTTACTCTTGCTAGAAACCAAATTTCCTTCGACAGATCGTTCAAACGAATTTCACAGCAGCGTACTCTTTTCTGTTATGGCCAAGTTACTCCCGCCAGATCACAGACTCTATTGCTGGGTTGGGGGCAAGGTGGATACCCGGGTAGAATAGAGAGGGGTTTCCAGGGCTGTATATATTAAGGGCACCTCATCAAAGTAAACCTCATAAATGTTCGTTGTATATATTACAAGAAAAATTGACAGATACAGAATAACAAAAACAAACTGCTTAAACTTTATTTTGTAGGAAATTCTTTTTATTACTTATATATATGAAAAATATTTTTAGAACATAGATAGGATATGGTAACTGTTCATTAGATAATTAATTCGTTTTACACAGCTGTTTCCTAAACCTTTAACAACTCGTTTATATTGAATCCGTTACAAAATGAAATGATATCGAATGTCCAGACAATATCAAGCATTGCCAACTCATAGAATTATTGGTTATGTAGGGCGCCGTAAAGGAGCTGAAAGGTAACGAGTAATATTGGCTTTGGCTCTAGATCGAAAACGTTGTGTAACGGAGAGGGTCAGTGGATTAAATAACGAATAGCTGTCTTGTTAAACGTTCTCGAGAATTTGATGTGATTTTATTGAAATATAATATATCTAGGAGGAATAAGAGTTTTCTGGTAAAATAATTTTGTAAATTAAAGGAATGCTTTACTACAAATCGTATAGAAATCACTAGTATTCTCTGCATAACGAAGAAACTGCCGAGCGAGAACGATGAGACGTGAACCATAGCCAGGTTATTGATCGTAAGTCCTAAGTGGTGCATTTATTTAACATGGAAAACTCTTACATGAGAATTCAATTGCAAGAACATAACCGTATTTTTAATAAAAAAAATATACTAACTTACAGCCAACAGAATGTCAGACAATTGGTCCAAGAATTTGATTTACTTCATCTGCATGCAGTGTTTGTGATTATTTTGAAATAATTCATTCAGAGATCATACAAATATACTATCTTCAAACGAAAGCAAATAAAACAATTATATTTTAAATATGTAATTTATATAAGTGTGAACAGTTAAAAAAAAAAGGATATTTTTTATCGATCTTATTATTTACGATCTTCGAGGTTCAATATGTGATTTTATTAATCATTCGCTTTTTACATTTTTATTATATTAAAAATGTCATCGTACTCCAGGGCCCTAGTCAAACTAAGTACGCCCCTGACATTGGAGACTACCAAAGGGCCGTTCCCACTCTTGGCACGGAAGGCAGATGGAATCGGTACCCAGTGGAATATTCCGTCGGTTTTTGACAGTGCCCCATACGAGGTATCGGCACTGCCAGAATATTTCGGTAGAAAAACAGGAGTCAGGAACAAAGGCGGTCGACGTGAGAAATGGTTGGAATTGCCGTTAGGATTTATATGCTTCCTAAATAGTTTTTACAGCGTTCTACAGCACACCGTCTAATACAGCTCAATATTCATAATATAAGATTGAGGAAAAATGGACGGTTGTATTTAAATAATAATCTTACATTTCAGCATAATTACGTTTATGTAACTATTTGTCCATATGGTATTGTAGAAGACTGAATAATCATTCCAGAATTATTACGTTTGTTAAACGTACTCGTGACCGATGACAAAGCAGGATTACGATTGCGCTAGGATTAAATAAATGTCGTTTGCTTTTTTTGGCGATTACGCGATGAAAATTTTATTACTGAATTTGATTGAACTAGATAAAGGTTTTTACCGTTCTTTTTTATGGCGGTCACCAATGGCTACTGAACATCATGCGCATGTTATTTAAAAATTATTTAGCACGTCTATCCAGTACTGTTTTTGTTATCGCAAATTTGGCATTTCTCATGTACATTGGGATTTATATGAGTGGTGAAAATTATCATTTTCTTATCGTATTGATACTTGATAACTTGGTTGGACCGGTGGGATAATAAAGGTTATACAGGTTGGCAAAGTGATATTCTTTTTATTTGACCTTCATGAATAATTCACGATTTATGAGTAACACGCGTCAATCAGTATCAGACTATTGGTGTTAAAAATGTTATATGACTTATCTAAATCGCCATATTGTAGTAGTATAGGATATATATATATATATGTAAAGATTTTAGCTTTCGGAGCAGATGTAAATTCGTTATTAAACTGTAATAAAAAAGTCATTCTGACTTGATAAAAATACAGTGAATAACACACAGTCTTTTAAAATCTTTGTAGAACATATTTATCAGTAAGTAAATTTGGTATGACTAGGAGAAGCTGGATAATGGAAACTTCCACACACAATGTCACGGAAGTAACGATCATCCATAAAATATATAACATTGGACGGACAAAATGAGAAATACATAACGATTATAAGAACTGTTCGATCTTTGTAAAATATTTTTGACATTCTTTTATCAATATAGAAAGTAGATTGGAGTAGCACTTCTTCCTGTTACCACCGAAAATTGCTTAATCCATCATAATGGTATTAAAAAAAAAAATGTTCATTCTTTTATTCCGTCAATCCTCCAATCACTTCTATTATCTAATGCTATAACAATAAATGTACGTGCTGCATAAAACGTGCGAATTGTACTCCGTTTAAAGTGAGAAATGAGTAAAATATTAAGAAATTTGATTGGGAGCACAAAAGAAATTCTTTGACTGAAGAATAGGGGGAAAAAAAATGTAAAGAGCTGCATGCCTTCCTGCTCTCGTATTACCAATAATTTTTTATTTTACGTACCGACTGTCGAAAGTTGCTGAATTTCGTTCATTTTGAGGATGACACTAGCCCCGGCGATTTGCTGGTGGCCTTGCTGCTGTTGCTGTTGTTGCTGAGCCTGCATCGGTGCTTCGTTAAAATACTTTAATCAACACGAAGGCAAAACTCTGAAAAATCTGTATTCGCTTAAAGACTACGTCTGGCGCGATTCCTCTCTAGTCTGAATTTGGTTATCTTCTCACAGTTGTCCCACGGGGGACAGATTTCACTTTGAGGATCAGCAAATCGGCGAAACAAAACAACGTCAAGAGAGGATTTCATCGGCGAGAACACGAACGCGGTCTTCATGTGTCCGCCATCATGGATCTACCTTTGAGACTCCAATCTGAATAAATAATATATAGGATGTATTACGTTTATATCGCGTGATGTTCGTTTCCACAGAATGATTCGCTCGATGTTACTTGTGAAATTTCTTAAGCTACACTTCACGCTTGTTTCACGATAAGAGTGTACGAGACAAATCAATGGTTGTGTCTGGGTTCGAGGCTTGCGCGAACATCAGCGCGGGAAATACGTCATTGCGACGAATCGGAAGGCCGGTCTTATTTTCCAGGGCTGTATCGTAAGGACATACGAAATTTAATCGCGAATAAATAAATGTTTTTATGTATAACGGGAAGCAAAAATAGTCCTCCGTAATACTATCGCAAATGAATGCTATTACATTATAAACAGAAAGGCCATTATTGCTTTCTAGTATACCCATATTAAGAATGTTTTACTTTTCGAAATTTACGTACGATTGAGTTTATTGTACAATCTTTGGTTCTTAATATTAAATTGAAAACAAAAAAATAGTAATTTAACGTCATATTACAATTCATATCATACAAAGTTTGGTGTATTCAAGTAAAAGCAAAAAGTACCAAGAGTATCGGGCACTGTCGCCCGAAATGTATACGTTCCTGTTAAAAGCCTTGTGCGCATCCCTTCTACTTGGCACATAGACAGAACCCAATCGTTCTCACTCTCCTGTAACCTGCCGGCGTTGCATGGTCTTGTGCTCTGTATTAGCGTTGTTTTATTTAATTTCTGAATACATAATGGCTGAAAACAAAGAGCGTACCTTTATTATGATCAAACCCGACGGTGTCCAACGTGGCCTCGTCGGCAAGATCATCCAACGTTTTGAAGAAAAAGGCTTCAAACTTGTCGCTCTGAAGATGGTGTGGGTGAGTAAGTCAGCAGAAAAACATCTGCGCAGACTCCGGTGATGTCGGAAATATGAAGACACGTGGTGATTTACAATCATCAATAAATAAAAATGGTTGCAGTGATTTGCAAGTGTTAATTCCTTTTATCCTATGGCTGGAGGATATGTTGAATTCAATCTTTGATCTATGCAGCTGCGACAGATCCCGTTGCACTAGACGTTAACAGTTCAGCAGGGAATAAATGTAAAGCTGCCCTTAGGATTACAAAACTTTTATTAAAACTTTGTCAGACTATCGTTATTCATATCAGGATTTATGCTTCATTATTTTATAGCTTGGTTTATCACCAGTAAAATTCTTGTAGGGGTATCTGAACTTAATTTTGTTGTAGGGTCAATTGATTAGAGGGCGTGCTAGAACGCGGTCAATAGTTTTGTTAACCTTATCAGAGGTGACCTTTAGAAGAAACCTTCCAAGACTTTATAAGTGCATTACATTAAAGTTTTATTTACTTTTCGAGTGAATTCGTTTAAACGATATTTTCCTTTTCAATTTTTTAATTGAAAATGGCAGACAACTATATGCGAATTTTACGATTTTCATTGTATAATTAAACAGTAATAATATTACACATTGAAAAAATAATTCGTATTCTATTGTTTCAGGCATCTGAGGATCTTCTAAAACAACACTATGCCGATTTGGCTGCCAGGCCTTTCTTCCCTGGCTTGGTAAAATACATGAGCTCTGGACCCGTCGTCCCCATGGTAATTATTTATAATATAGAGCTTTATAATCAATGGCAAGACTAAATGAAAAGTCAATAACGAAGATCACACATTGTAATTTTACCAAATCTTATTTTAGTTAGTTTACTCCTCGTGTCGAGTAAGAAAAAATATTCACGCTGGCGTACACGTGTATCTGTTAACTTAAATATGTGTGCATTATTTGAACTATCTCTCACTATTGACTAAATAACTAACCCATAGTAATTTTCTCGTAGAATGCTAATCTTTTTATATCGATCGTCGAATCATTTTTAATTAAAAGTAGTTTACAAGGTGAGGTGTAAATAGGAATCATTGTTTGAAGTTTAATAATGACTGCTAGTCTTCTCCTCCTTTTATATGCGATATTTTGTGTGTATGCACATACTATATAACGTGTCGAGTGGCCCAGCTGAAAATAGCGCATTCGACTAGTATACGTAGTTTTACCTGGGTTATCCCGTATGAACAATTATGACGAACATGTTCTCGCAAGTCGATTATGATAAACATTGTGCAGATAAAGAAAATTTATTAAATATAAAAAACAAATAAGAGAGCCGGCTTTATGTGAAAATATTTATAATAATGACAATAATTTAACGATCACTGCCGCAGTGCGACTTTAAGGTTGCTGCAGTTCATTGTGCTCAATAGGAATCAGTTTGAAAGGCTTCGTGGCTGAAAAGAACGTCTATTTTTATTTGTGCTCCTAATCCCTACGACAATCTTAATTGCATTGAACGTCAATTCTTTCAGGTATGGGAAGGTCTGAACGCGGTGAAAACTGGACGCGTTATGCTCGGTGAAACAAATCCCAAGGATTCGGCTCCCGGAACTATTCGTGGGGACTTGTGCATCCAGGTGGGTCGTAACATCATCCACGGTTCAGACTCCGTTGATTCTGCCAACAAGGAGATCAGCCTGTGGTTTGGAGAGAAAGAGAAGAAGGAAGTCATCGACTGGGCTTCCTGGGCTGAGAAATGGATTTACGAATAAAATCTCTGATCGATGTGATCGTCATTCCATGATTTTTGTATGAGAGCACATTATGGCGCGGTCTTTACTTGCCACTTTGGCAATGTATACTGCCATTTCATATACTGGTGGTGACTGTATATAAGAACTACGAAAGAGATAATAAATCAACATTCGTGCAATTGTTTGTTTCTTCTTTATTCTTTAATAAAGGAACTCGCAAAAAGTTAGCACGTTGGATTCTCAACGTGTACATCATATAACTTTTATTACGCATAAAAATATGTAATACAAAATACCATCACAAGGTAGGCATACATATGAGGACTTTTGTGTTTAATATAAAGCTAAATCGATTCCACGATGTAAATAACGTGGAGCAAGAACTTGCTGCTTGGAACGTGTATTTTCATTTGTAATTCAACGCAGATTCGTAAATAGCGAAAATGTCTTATTGATCTTTATTAAAACGAACATCAAAAGCGTTCTGTCAAACTAATATTCTTTATATCTCTGTACCATTATAGTATAAAGTATATATCATTCCTAAATTGAATGTATAAGATTTGGAAAAAGCACTTTGTTCTATATAACAAATCCTATCTTAGTAAAGACTCCTGGACATAACCATTATAGTTGAATAAGCTTATAAACTCAGTCACAGTAATGAATATTGAAGAAACTTGTTCCTCGTCAAAATTAGATCGAAGATATCATTTGTTACACTGATATTTTTTTTAGATTTTCTTATGGCTGCGATATAATCACGTGTCGTTGGTGCCAGACGATTATATTTTTAAAAAAATATGAAATATATGCTTATAAAGGAATACGAAACCTAATACGTAGATCGAGGATTGTTTTGATCTTGAAATTGTACGTGGAAGGTAAATTTTCTTTAATGGCTCATGGCAACATTTGCGCCTAGCAGCCACTATTAATGTACCAGATGACTAGCCGGACAAGTGTATCTTCTTGGTATCTTCGGTCGAGGAAAATAACTATTTGGAATCCTTAATTGTCGTACTGACCCAGAAATGCATTACAGGCTGGACAATAGTGCTTCGTTGCAAGGCAAGAGTCCATACAATAAGGGCAAGGAGCACATGGCCAGCATCTGAAAATGAAAAGTTTAAATTGTATTTTTCATAAATACGATAGGATATACTTGACATTTTTCATTTCATGACAATTTTTAATTATTAACTTACCCCATTAAACAGAGCAGTAGAGCGAAGAGATGTGTCTTTGTACTTGATTCTTGTACAACTCTTGTAGATATATTGGTGTGACAGTGCGGACATGTCATAAGCTGTGTTTCTGGCCCCAAAGCTGGATTATGCATGATAATTATGTCTAAAAATGAGAAGTATATTAGTTTTCTGAGAACATAAAAACAATAAAATGTATAGGAACAAAAGAGAAAAACAAATATTTGACAATCTATACTAATAAGTTTCAGGCTGATCTTCATGTAGAAGCATTAAAAATTCTATATAATGCCAATTCTTATTCTACCAGGGGTAAAATTAACTAGCAACTTACTCGGCTGTCCCATATGTCCCGGCGCAGTTGGCGGTGGTCCTGAATATGGTGGAGGCGGTACAAACCCAGGAGGCGGAGGTCCTTGCTTGTCCATATTGTTTGACAGGCTTTAAACTAAAACAGAGTAATCGCAGATTTCGTAAAATGCCTCGACCCTGCTACGCGTACGACTTGACTTATCAAGCGTAACAGATTAAAAATCTATGTTTCCAGATAGAACACACTAATATCGATATCGAACGTTCGCGAAAAACCGTGACGTAACATTCCTCTATAGTACGACTAAAAGTATAATTATTATCCAGCTATAGCTATAAAGTCTTATTATTTGTAAGTAACGCATAATCACCAGGATATTTAGTACGCCGACAGATAAGAATTACTACTTATAAGCTTAATATTATCTGATATCTGATAGCAAAATATATTCAATGTGCAAAATACATCTTGCTTCTTAAAACTTGACTTTACTGTGCAGAATCATATTAAACTACGAACGAAGTGTTGCATACAAATACGCCTTACAAAAATATAATAGTATGTTCTGGACGTACTAGATATATCATAAATGGATATATCTATGTTAAAATATTTCTATCAACTAACGTTGGTCCGCTTATTGTTTTTATCTTGTAGAGCATTGTTCAATCGATGTAACATTTTTGTGTTACCCTGTATATATTATATCCTAATGACATTTACATCCACGGTCTTACATGCAGGTTCTGAAACTGGCGTGGTGGGGGGTGTCACACATAATGAAGCCATTATTTCTTACTCTCGCAGCCGCGTGGCGCGCTGCGATCGCTAAATGCTTGATCACGCGACGGTGGGACAGACAGAAATATATTGTTGATATATCTCCAATGTAACGTATATTTAAAAGTTGTTCTGACATTTCTTTAATGATCGGTAAAGACAATAATACGAGATAAATAATTTTGCAGTTGCTCGCCCGACAAAATTACACAGAAGAGTACCAAGAAGTCTGTGCGAAAAACATATGGATGATAAGCATAAATGTTTTCCGATCTAAATACGTTGCAAATGGCGTTTAGCCGAGTGGACAAGTCTCAGGCTTAACACGCCAAAATTTTGGGTTCAAAACCTTTTTTTTTATAATTTTTAAAAGTTGGAAAAACATGAAGAACTAATTCATCATATATAAAATCCAGTTTACATACGAACCTAGTCGTTTACATCGTATATATGATATATTAAAATATTGGACATTTATTTAGAGAGAAGTAAATTAATATGTTTCGATTTTCTTGAATTACCATAAGTATCAATATTCATATTCTGTATGTCTTGATTATTTTAGGGATGACGAACTTCAAATAACGGTAAATATAAATAAATATTTTTCCGTTGTCGGATTTTGAAATAAAGGATCACTCACGATTAATGCTTCAACGTCTGTACTGTTTTTCTTTTTTAATTCGTTCTTTTAAATTGTAAAGAAAGAAATTGCGAGCGGGCATTGAGAAAGTATTGACTGTACTGAACATGTGTGATCACCATTGCGAGTCATCCGAAAGTGCCATTATCATGGTTGATAATGACGGTTACGTTTCGTTAAATTTGGCAACGCAGCCAACGATCGTAGCGACGAGTATCGGCAACTCCAAAAAATAGGAGCAACTTCTGTGTCTGTGAAACCTCTAACCACAGCTATTCAGCGGAGTTTCAGGACCTTACGTAAGACCGTGCTTACAATTGTACGTAATGATAAGCATATCGGAAGGTGCGCAATTGAAGTACTTAGTCAGTACGGTTAATTTGTCCTCAAATATTTGTAAGAGTGTGTCAAGGATTTCCAAGAGGCGTTACGGTATAAGTTAAGGTTGAATGATCACGCGTTCATACAACATGCTGCAAAATACAATTTAAATCATTCTAACAACGTCATGTTATCAGATATGATTAGATTAAAAAATTTTTTAAAATCGTTATCGTACACAACAGTACGCTATAGGAAATTGTCTTTTAAAGTACATTTAAAAACTTGAGGAGTTCTGTGTAAATAATCTACTCGAATACGTACATACACATCATGATTCGACATATCCTAATCTATAATTTGCAAAGCCAAACAAAAGGCCATCAATGAAAAATTGCTTATAATTAGGGCAATGTTTTCTGAAATGTATTGAAATCGAGCGTCATTGATGGTATCCAGCTTGTGGATACGTTGCGGTAAGGTAAGAGAGGAGAGTGGGCGGTAACTGTCGTCTTACCTGAATACGTGCGTGCAACGCAGAGAGCGCTATGGTGCGAGCGAGAAGCGAAAGCGTCTTACGGTGCGTCCTTATCGCACAGCACGAGTGTAAGCGAGACGACAATATCATCCCTGAGTCGCACCTGGGAGCTTGGTGAGGCATTAACGCTAGTTAGCCTGGGCAACAGCGTAGTAAAAGAAGATGCCCCATATGATGCACCGTAGGACGCTTTCGCGTCTCGCTCGCTGCGTTGCACGCACGTGTACAGGTAAGACGACAGTTATCGCCAACTCTCCTCTCTTATCTCACCGCACTGCGTCCACGAGCTGGACGCTATTAATGACGCTTGGTCGCAAACTCTCTCTTTCTTGTCACGAGGATGGGTTATCAAAAAGTCTATCTCATTCGCACTCGTGAGAGTCGCGCAGAATTTCCCGCTTCTTATCGGGTACTATCTGTCTTCATTTTACAGCATTAGTCTGAGAGAGAGAGAGAGAGCGTGTGTCCGGACACGAGCACTCGTGTCGACTCAAGGACCGTATTGTCGTTTTGCTTGCACCCATTCTGCGCAATAAGGACGCACCGAGAGCGACGCTCTGGCGTCTCGCTCGCACCGTAGTGCTGCTGAGTTATACACACAGGCCAAGATACGTGAGTAGACGTCGCCCAGTCTCCCCTCTTATTTCACCGCATTGCGTCACAAGCTGGACACCATTAATGAAGCTCAGTGTATGTACAGATATCAAACTTTGTACCATGAGTGTTTAGAACAGCAAGTCTATACACGTCTGCATTCTTGTCCATGTTTATGATTTCCGACTCCAATAGCAAAGGCTATGCCTCTGAAATGATACGACGATAATTCCTATAGATTTTCGTGCATCCGCCAATGGACGCCCGAATTCTTGCGCCGGAGCAGGCCTAGCCTCGCGCGAGGCACCTTTGTTTTTCAATAGCTTCCTCGGGTAGTTGAGAATAACATGCGAACGTTTCCCAAATCACATTGTATACGCGCATAATTCATTTCCATTCGAAAGTACGGACAAATTGCCCAAAATGCCGAAGTATTTCCATTTTGCTATACTGTTTGGATATCGTTCCCATTTTTCTTTTAAAGATTTCCTTAAGTGGTTACGTGGGTTTCAAAGGTTAAGAAAAAAAACATATTTTCTCTCATTTTTTTTTAACATAAAAGAATTATTTTATTCAAACTTTTAAGCATATAAAAGAGCAACAACAATATTTTATAAAATTTTCATTAAAAAATTTTTTAAATTCAGCAGTTAGGACCTTGTTTTCGGAGACCACTTAGAAAAAAGTGGTGGTCAGGATAACTCATGATTGCTTTATCTGAAATCAAAAAATCAAATATTTTCTGTTAGTAAGTGAGTATAGCTGGCGCTTGAACGAACTTTTTTTCATTTGATCACAGCTTATTTTACAAGGCAATACGTGGTGTACATTGTATCAAAAATTGTACATTTTGGCATACAACTCTGCCAAAAATTTAAATTTCAATTCTTTTTTTAAATCCTTCGTTCAAGCACAATGTATTAACAGAAAATATTTGGTTTTTTAATTTCAGATAAAGCTATCATGAGTTATCCTGAACACCGCGAGGATACTTTTTTCTAAAGGATTTCCGAAAAGCAGGTCCCAAAGGCTGAATTTTCAAAATTTTTCAATAAAAATTTTATAAAATATTGTTTAAATGTTGCTTTTTTATATGCCAAAAAGTTTTAATAAAATAATTATTTTATTATATTTTAAAAAATTAGAGAAAATATGCTTTTTTAACCTTCGAAACCCATGTAACTCCTTAAAAAGTCTTTTCGTCTATCTGACTGACAATCATTGAACGGTACGAACGATGATGTAACCTGGCAGACAGTGTTTCATATGAAAATGTCGCTCAGTAGTTCCCAACTTTATCAGTGTTCTTGAAAACACAGCAAACGACAGAATTTAGTGTTAAATAGATACTGTTATAGATTTTAAAGGAATCATAATACCCACCTTCGAAGGTATTACGAAATACACTCGTCTATTTGAAGGAATAAATTCGAACGCAAATATCGTTAATGATTTCTTAGTATTACTTTCAGTAATAAATTGACGCGCACTAAGTAGGATTAACTGATCAATCAATCTCATGATCATTTTCACAATAACCCAAACAAGATACTCATATCTATTCATAGAATTGTTAAAAACTCCTGACTGTATTGGCGATGACGTTTTTATCAAATGAGAAGGATATGATTTATCAGGTTGGTAATGTGATAATATATCAGAGCCCTGCTCGACGTGAAATTCTAGACTGAAATGAATAATATAATATTGCAATGCTGCAGTTGGGTATAAACTTTGTTTCTATGAAATATTATAAGACTGTATTGTGTCCAGACTAAAGGTTGGTAATACAAAAACGATGATTCCCTAGAAACTCCCTAGACCATTTAATCCGTTCTTCGACGCAAGTACCGTGCACTTGCGTGGCAACATCATTGATTTTTTTTTGTTACGTTATGCGCATTTCTATCACGTATCGCACTCGAGTCAGATTTATACAACATACTTTTAGTATGACGTATGAATTTCTACACCGTTATGATATGGGATTTTTTTCTCCATTATGCAATTATAATAATAGTGGATATTTCCCATGTAACATACATGGTATATGTATATTATATCCAAAACTTGTCTTTAAGACGTCTAATTGCACATAAATTATCTTTGGGGCATCCCCAAGATGACTTTTGGGGATATGCATTACTGAGTTGAGTCAACTATAAATACATACATATATAGTCAAAAAGGATTTAACGTACATATTTTTAAATTAATATCACGTTGTTTCCGTCTTCCATTTTACTTTTTGTGAACAATGTCATATGGGACATACATATGCTTATTTGTCCATCTATAATTAGAGAAAAGAATACTGACATCATCAGATAAATTATTATCTTGTAACTGTGCTCAAATGACTTAAATAGGTGACTTAAAATTATCTCAGGAACGTGCAAAACGTCGATACGTGTACATATGAGAACTTTTCGAAGTAACCGTTCAGACTTAACCCCTTTAGCGTCGATCGAAAGAATTGTACCTAAGCAAATAATACCAGACCTATTTCATGTAATTTGATAAGGTTTGAGAAAAAAATATAAAAAAAAAGTAACAATGACATTTGGAAAATTCAAAATGATGCAACATCTCATATAGAGCTTGTAAAGAGGAATTCAAGCATTTATAACGTTTTATAAATTTATTTTGGCACAAAGCTCTCTCACGATGCGAATAATAGGGCTTCATCGTATAGGCAACGATATATCGTCGTTGGCACTTTTTGCAATCATATATCGTTGCTTGGTTTTACAAAAATTAAAATGATTCTACGACTTTTAACGTAAAAGAATTGTCCAGCTTACGCTCTTTTTGTGGCATAGGCGTACTGATAATGGAAGTTATCAGGTTTACTTTATTATAAAGTTTGTTCACAGATACGATTAACGTAAAATATACGATATGTTTACCGATAACAGTAAAAAAAGATTTTGACAATGCAAAGATACATGCATACACCGGTATGTGTATTGCAACTGCAAAAGTTTTTTAGTGCCAACACTTTCTCGAACCGCATGGGTTTATATGTATTTTACTACGCAGTTTCCAGACTCAACCGCCACGTATGTTTCGATTACTTTTGCATGCTCGTGTATGGTAGCCAAAGTACATTCGCAACTAAAAATTATACGACTCTAACACTGCTGAAATGCTCTAACGAAATTAGTGAATTTTATACCATACTTTACAGAAATCCCATCCTAGCCACGCCCAGGACCGTTGTTTACTTTGAGGAACATCCAATTGACCTTCAATTTTTTTAGCAGACAATATAGACTTCTAATTAAGTAATGAATAATCAATACAAAGAAAATAGAAATCATTGAAAACAAGTGACACCATATTGTTCAGAATTACTTCCACGAAACGTATTTTCATTGTACTCAAAAATAGGTAGTATACTACAGGGAGTATTCTCAAATTGTAATATTAAGATGTGCAACGTGATTTCATCGTCCTCGTATAATAAGTAATGTTTGATTATGAACTTCACCGATAAAGGTCCTGTCAAGTTTTTGTTACTACGGTACGGTACTATTTATAGAATGCGTCTTGTGTATAGTACGATACACCACGTTTGGTATAGGCTCAAATAGTTTTTCACAAAAATGTACAGGGAATCCATTTTTTCTTGTTTGTTTACGTATTATACGTATGCATATGCCTTCTCACGGCAGACGAATCGTACTAGTCGGAAAATCCGGAAAATCGGACTTCTCATTGGTACAATATTTTTTGATTTGGAAGTTTCAGCCAATCAGAGATCTGGAAATGTTAGTCGTACGATTCGTACAACTGACTTGGGAAGAGTCCTCTCACTTTAGTCACACAATTCAACTACACTACTAACCTTGTAAAAAATATTTCGTTCACTGTCTCCGGGGCGATGTTCACGCGTCCGAGTCTATTCGTACTATGGTGCGTCGGCAAAATGACGACGTGCTTATAGTGGGAATATCTTGAGTTGGCGCCACTGCTATGTACTCGACGTCAATTGGTGGAATTTGGATATCAGAATTGAATGACGTTTCAAATGATTAATTCCGTGTATGTAGATTACAATACTAACAAAAGGTGGTTTTGCAAAAATTCAATAACATCCCACATGTCGTTACCGGGAAATGATTGAGTTTCTTATAAATGGTAAATTAGTATTCGTTGACTAATTGAAGTTGATGATATAAAACCTAGCTAGGTTATTCACAATTTATTCATTTTCCAACCATTATCACTTCAACCGAAACAACTGTTGGAGTGATAAGAGATAATTAGTGTTATTTTTATTTATTTGCCAATACATTACAGACTTTCCGGAAGTGGCGCTGTGATCTTGCGGCTAAATTTTGTACGAAAAAGGTATCTGCTGTTCACGCTGAGTGACAAGAGTAGATCTAAAAGAGCAAAACTGACATGTATCATCGCTGAGGAAGAATTTATATTATAAATGAATTTGTGCTGATCTATTGACATCATAAATTACATTTTTTGTTCTTGATGTCTACTTATTACTCGCCATAGTTTCACTTTACTAAGTACAGTTCACTCTGGTTATAATCGTCTTGTTGTGACTGTGAGGAAGTATTTCCTAGAATAACGGCTTCCCCACCACTGCGAGCATAGTCGCGGGTGTAGAACTGATAGTTATAAGCCTTAAGGGGAATCGACTGTCAATGTCAAGAATACACGTGTCCAGCTTACTATATGTATATAATTTTAACTGCAAGAGTGTCCCCAAAAATAATGTTTCCTTCGTTTGTTTGAGGTTCGCGAATTTTGAATCGAACCGTATGCCAAATGATATTTCACGATGAAATATTAATTTAAAAAAAAATGTTAAGTTGAGCATAAGTTCCTGAGCATAAGAGATATATGAGGTTAAAGGTCTACATATTATTGGGTCAGTATATATTTTTGACTTGTGTGCTTTCATTAACACGCAATTCAGTTTCATTTATGAAAAACTAAGAACCTTAGTGCTTTTGAGGTTAGTCTTTTAATGGCTGATGTCAGTTTTAAAGACTATAAATAAAATGTTGGGGGTTGAAACGAAGTTTTACAAATGAGTTTCTTCTTTCGTAATCACAAGTGTAAAAGAAAGTCGGTATCTGATCGTCCATGTTTATCTAAGTCTGAATTTAATTAGCTGGATCTCCTCGAATCAATTAATCAATCAAAATATTTCGAAGAAGCGAAGAACGTCAGAAGCACAGGCTGACAAATTTATGGACTATCCCTCCTATATCTCTGGAACCTCTTTTATGCTCATTTTGAAATTTCCTTGCCATTATTCTCATGATAAGGTATCATTTTGACGACCACCCGATTTCAAATACGCGGTCTCTCAACAGACAAAACTTGGGATCACTCTTTCATTCGAAGCTCTTATGCGTTTTTGAGTCGGGGAAGCTTACGTACTCGAAGAAAAAGAACAGAGACGAAAGGCATTTATAACACGAGAAGGTTTTACAACCTATGTCAAACTCTATTTTTCAACTATAAATCTTGAAATAGTTCCCGTCATTTACTTACATAATATATACATTTGACCTATCATCATTTATTTCACGAAAGCACGTTATCATTTGATATATGCATTTACTAATTCCAGATCCTTACATGAGAATACAATTCGAGACAAAAGATGATACGGTGACATTTCTACAATAGAGGATTTCAGCGAAAAAATTGTACACCGACGTCTATCACCTACCTAACGCGAAGATACAATACTGACTGTAAAAAAATAGATTCAAATAAAAAACTGGGCAAAGAGTACTCATATATTTTAATTATTAAGGCGAGTTCACAGTGAAGTTTTGAATGTCAATTACTTCTGTGGACTCTATATGCTATGCAAGCTATCCAAAGCATACGGAGCACGTGCTAGAAATATTGTCAGAACTTTTTATTGTAATGCCACTCACATATTTCGCTGTTGGGATTCAATTCACAGTTTATCACCGAAGAGGTTAAGAATCGTCGTGATGTAGTTAGTCAGGATTCACGTGGAGGAAACGTAACAGGTCAATAGCATTAAAATCCCTTTTAATACAGAATTGCTATAACGTTCCCGATATTCCCGGTAGTCTTACAATTAGTCCACGCGAATACAATATCGTGTCGCCTTAGTGAGACTGCTGCCACCTGTGAGTCAACGCAGCTATTACTTCCTTAACGCGGATGAACTCTGGTCAGTCGATGCTGAGCTAACGGTAAGACATCAACTGCAATGGACTATGAATGAGTTTCTTCGAGATGAATTTTCACAAATTTGCATCTTAAAATTAGCTTGATATACTCTGTAAGTTATATTTCATAGTAAAAAAATATCTAGTTGTATATGGCACTTCAATTGGTATCGTTCATCTGTAAGTGGCTGAGTTGTCCAGGCTCGTGTACGCTATATTCTATAACATTCTATTTACCTCTTCAGGCAGCCATTTTCGGTGGATATGTATGCTGAAATTTTTGTCGGTAACTTGTTTTACAGTATCCGCGATACACTGACTTTCTTTCCATTATGCAGAATTTAAGTAGAATTAATCAACCATATGCTATATTTGAGAATATTTTATTATTCTTGAGAAACACGAATATTTTTCTCAATTATTGCACATGATTGGTTAATTTAACTTAAATGCTTCACGATTGAAAGATAGTCACTGAGATTTTCGTGACATCAAACCCGGTAAGATATTAAGTCTATATTTCTACGGAACTGAACAACAATCATGAACAATAATGAAATAGAATTAATTAATTAAGTAGAATTAAGTAATGACTGCAGCGCCACGGTGATAAACCGTATCTCGATTAGACTTTAGTCTAAAAGACTTCCCGGTTGGTACAAACGTTCATTTTTATTTCTATTGATAATCTCATTGTCGTTCTTGACATTATAGAAAATGGACATTATAGAAAGACTTATGCATCGAGGCATAAACTTTTACATATTTAATGCTTCTATGTCTATTGGTTCTAATAAAGTGATCTGTTTGTGATTTCGTTGAGAATGAGATAAAGAAATTCATCGATCGAGTTTTCTATCCTGAGAAACGAAGGTACGAATATCCTTAATCAATGAGATCATAATTTCCTTCAGCGGAACTGTTACATGCTATTTTGGTTTGAAGCGTCCACTTTTATTGTATAATTAATAATTATACAATAAATAAATTAATTACAAATAACAGTCAATTATTGACATTTCATTAGTCTTTATTAAGTATACTTAGATTTATTTTATAAATAATTCAAAATATACATTTTTTTCGTTACCATAGTAAGATTGTACTTTATCGTTCAGTTTGCATGCAGACGTTATTTTTTACGTAACCACAGACACCGGGTCCATTACATTCAGTGCATATCTAAAGTCAGATTTAATGAGTCTTATTCTACTGTTTATTATTTTTTTAAGTTAGCAAGACAAGATAAAAGAATGTACATATAAAAAATTCTAATTCGTATTTAATTTGAAGACGTTTTTCTGTTCCATTAAAATTATCCTGGGTCGACTCAATTTCCCTGGCCGAGGAAGTTATTACATTGCGGGCAGTAATGGTTAGGTATCAGGCAAGAGTCGATGCAATAAGGACAAGGAGCACACGGCCAACATCTGAAAACGAAAAATGTTGATCTAGTTACATTCAGCTGTTGACTGGCATATTTGATTTTTTAAAGGACGTGCTATTCGTAAAGTTTTAATTTTGTTCTATGAAATGCTACCAAATGCAACTTACCCAAATATGCATAATATAATTGCTATTATATGTGTCTTGGTACTAGTCTTTCTACTAATACGTGTAGTAATATTAGTTTCGCAGTAGGGACACTTCACGTGCTGTGGTTTTGATCCGTAAGCGATTACGTGTAGAGCTATTGTTTTTGAAAAAGCATAAAAATTATCTTCTAAGCAATGTGCAAAATGTAGCGCAAGAAAAATATTACTAAAAAAACTGAAACAGTGATAGGAACTATAGTTAATTTACTGTTTGTACGCTATTAACTTTTTTCTCTGCTGTAAAAAAAATATTTCATTTCTTTTCTATGCTCCATTGTCATATCTTATGAATAGGAAGGAAGACTTACTCTGCTGAGTTGTCGATGTTGAGAAATTAAGTGGTTGTGGTGCAAAATTGGGCGGTACTGGTCCTTTATTCTCCATACTGGGTGTGTAAATTGAAACTGTGGATTTATTTAAATATTAATAAAACTTCAATGCTTTGATCAATGTTAAGCACATGAATTGACATATAAAGAACATTTTTGTCATTATTCACTAGATTATGTAATTTGAATATATGCGTAGTAAGCTCCAAGATCTTACATAAAGATAGACATATATATTGACGGACCATCATTATATAATAGCAAGAAATAATTTTTTCACTTGAAATTATTCTTATCAAATTAAATACTGTCACGTTATGATAAATTATAGCACGTATGTAGTTCTAATCTCTTAGTTGATCGAAATGTTGTTCATTGCTATTTATAATAATTGTATAAGTATTATTAACATTTAAATAACACAATACCTGTACACTGGGCGTTATTGAAATTAACGGAGTCCAAATATGTGTGCACGTTCACTGCGACCGACGAGTAAATAGAGCATCCTATTTGTATAGACTGATAAGAGATTTGCGATTAAAGATTATTGTTACCTGGAATTGTGACGTTTAAAAATCAATAAATGAAACTTATAACTAACACGTTCACGCCGGCGTGTACCACCGGTGGCTCACGGCTAGTTCGAAATATTATATGTAAAAAAATGCATTGGCGTGAACATCTTAATATTAGTCATTTCTTATTAGGTTCGTCCTGTGCCATACTATTGGCATAATTATATACTTTAATTAGACAGGGATCACGGATTTTTCTATTAATCTGTATTATGGGATTAATTCCTGATATAAGTAAGCTATGGTTTTACAGAGGTTTTTATTTGATATGGAATTTTTCATATGTTTTTTTTTATCGTTCGTGTTATATTAATCTCCATAAAAAATTTAATTTGAATTTACGGCTAGGAATTTTTTAAATAAATTCGTGGTACAAATTCTTAATCTGTGTACTGCAACGTAACTATACGCTATTTTTTTTCGTACATAATCGCAGAAGATGACGTTTTGATTAGATAATCATGATTAATGATTGTCTTATATAGGGTGTTATGGAAACCCACGTTATAGAAAGATATATATATACATATTACTAAAAGTATACTAATTTTCAAGCGATATTATAATTCAATTAAGATCGAAATGAATGGATTTTTCCAAGATTAAAATATTGTTTCGGATCGGATGGCGAGGTCGTTATAGAAAAAACGAAAAATGCCCATATTTATTATTTACACATTTGTGTCGATAACATAATTTTATTCACGCAATAAAAACTTTACATAATAATATCATATAATAATGTTTTTTTAGGTATATCGGTCATGCAATGATATTCATATTATATTTATTTCTTTATAATAATATTATATCCATCACTATTAAAAGTAGTGTTTCAGATGGTATTTTGTTGTTTACCTCGTGCATATGCGTAATGCGCAGGTTGTATTTCATTGTCATATGTCTTATACAATATTAACTGTCGCAATAGAAATCGTATTTCTCTTATTATGTGCACACACTTTTTTTTTGGTATCTCTCCCTCCCGTCACTTTTCTTTTTATCTCTACCCTCCATTTTCATTTAATCTACTACTCCTAAAAAAATATAGTACTGAAACAGCCCGTAGGTTTTTTTTTTATTAGTGACAAACCAAGGGACCCAGTGAGAGTCTGGATGTAAATTAAGCGTTTCTCGAACCGATATTTCGTATTTTCAAATGATGCGTCTCAAAATGATGCGTGCTTCCATTTTACGTTCGTCTTGAAAAATTATTTCGACTGTCGAATTTGCCCGCGCGAAATTCATGCTACGTAAAAGGTCCTGTACAATCGGCTCTGCGCGATAATGAAATCTGACCCGCAATCAACATTATGGCCGTGAGTTTTGGTCACCATGTTTATTTTTTTGTCATTTTTTTTTTAAATTATCCCCTTTCAATCCCACGTCAATTCGAATTCGCATATTTTCCGTCGCCCCTACAGGTATACAGATTTCCAATTTCAGTCTGTGGCAGTCTGAGATCTATCGAAGAGATACATTTTAACGAAGCTACTTTTCGCCCTACTTGCTCTTACAACGTTCGTACTTGCGTTTCTGTCTGTTTGCTTTCAAAGGATTCTTTCGTCTCGTTCTCCTGAAGACGCGAGAGTTAAGTGGCGAGTGTGAAGTAAGAATCAAGTTTTATTTTTTATTTATTTTTTTCCCCTTCTGTTTCCATAGTGAGTGGTTGTGCAATTACTTCTATTCATTATTTGAGATCGAAGAATGAACTGTCCTTATCGATAATACATTTTTTTTTCTGTGAAATTCTCGATGATGTCACTTGCTCGTGTGTTAGGTATATATACACATACGCGCTTTGTCTCGCTCGAGCATATGTGTATAGTATATAGATATACGTGACGTATCAACATGTCATTCATATCCCGGTGACTATTTTTTTCAATTGTTTACGACGCTTTATTAACATTGTCTTGTATATAAATATTCCTCATCCGTGTGTCTCTGGAAGTGCGGACGCCATATTGTTCTTTCTCATTGTGTTTATCGTCATATGAATTAACGTTAATTTAAGAAGTTTACGTGTACCCGTGCGTGTTATCAACGTTTACTGTCGTCCAGTTATCATTGTCATTAACATATGTAATCCGTAGACACGTCGATTGACAATATCTATATAGATCTATATCTGTCGGTTACAATCGAGCATGACGGCATTGTTTTCAGTGACGTCGTCATAGCTATCAATGTATTACAGTACCTAATGACAATGATTAAATCATTGATCAATAATTATAAATTAACGTCGCGATAATTAGATCAGAAGAAAACAGACTGATTGATCATCAAAAATTCATTAATAGCGATGATGACTTCACTGTTGAATCAAATTTTTTGAATTTTCAACACTTTTCATATTTTCCCGCCTAATGCGATTTTTTCCCTAATATCCGTAACGATGATGGCATCGTAACGTATGGACGTGCCGTTGGGAAATACGTTTAATAGTGCATTTGTTGTATAAAAAAAAATTATTCTTACGAAGTACCGATTGAAATGCAAAAAGGCTGTTAAGTGAATGGATCAATGGAAATTGAGAGTAGATTTACGAGGAATAATAATAATAATAATAATAATAATGAAGATTAGCATCAATGATAAACGCACACAGAATATGGAAGATGAAACGTTGCATCACCAGTCGTGTGGAGTATCTCGAAGTACGAATACGAGTATCGTAACAATTGGCGAAGGACGTTAATTAGTATTAATATAATAATCGAGGGCCCGACTACTAAAGGTATTATACGTCTAATTGTAATTTGAACCGCAAACGATTAACGCAGCGCACTGGTTTTCTCATATCCACATAAGTATATATATATATATATACCGTATAAAAATGACATGGCGCCCGCAAATTTGTCCTGTCCTATTTTATTTCTTGTAACGTTATTTAATAAACACCTAAATAAATTTCCTATGCTTCGTTCTTTCGCAATTTAACATAGGTGTAATCCTAACCTAAATCTCATCCGATCCTGTATCGTGTGCCTTTCGTGTCGTTATTCTCAATTGTATATATATATATATTATAGTTCATAAGGGAGCATATAGGTATGTAACATATGCCTGTACATGAACACGCATATGCATACGGGCAAAGGGGAAGTGCACGCACTTTGGCACGCTATGACCATGTATTTCTATATATGGTTGTGTATATACATGTACATACTATATATATAAATGCTCTCATATTTGCGAGAAAGCACGTGCACTAATTTTGGAGAATGTTTATATAATCGTATGTGTACATACGTATATGCATGCACTTATATATAATATATATATTTATTTATTTATTTATATATAATTTTGTATTATACTCATGTGTACCTAGACTTGATCTTGTTACAAGTATTATTTAGAATATTATTTCAATGAGCAAGTAGACTAGTGTACTGTTGCTCCGCTTCCGTTTATTCATTAACCATATGTACGGTTCGTCCGCCATTTTTACACAGTTTCCGTCTATTTAGTAAATCCGTGCCACGTGTGTTTTCCTCTGCATCTTTCGTTCGTTTAATATATATATATATAAATGGTAATAGACTTCTCACGCGGTCCTCCGTTCATCTCGCACGGTGATCCAGTAGTGCATTGTTTTTCTGTTTTCTTTTTTTGGCTTTTCTTTTCATTTCAGTTACTTATTGCGACCCTTCCGAACTTTAATCACTAAGTGTAGCGTATTATTAACGTTACTGAATCTTAACGCGCAAACTTACGATATTATTTACAGCGACATCTGCCAGTTCTTTTTCGCAACGTCTCGTACAGTCTGGTTTCGTTCAAGTCGATTCACGCCACGTGTGCATTTCCGTACTATTTTGACATTGGGTTTAGTTCTAGTTGAATTAGCATGTCTAACATATATGCTCGGCAATCAAACCGTAATACGTATCGCGCGAGCAAATCGGACATCGGGTGACAATTATGTATTATTTGCAATTGTGTTGTATGGTTTGAAATAATATCGCGTACGGCGGTTTTCACTTTATGCGATTTTTATGAAATTTTCGTTGTACGTTTTTCTTTGCTATTATGGGCGATGGTATCGATTCGACTTTTTATATTGGAATTAGTACACGAATTATTTTTTTTATTTATTATTTTCATCATTTAACAATATTCTGGACCAGTTAATGATTTTTATAAGATTGGGACAACATTTTGACATTTTATTATTTTGTGTATTTTTTTTTTAGTAGCTACAGAACACAGAGACGAACATGACGGATTTGCTCGCGGGAATATGTCGAGCCGTTTCATTTCTGTTTTTGACAATAATTCTTTGACGCACTACAAGTTGCTATTGTTTGGAGTCTCTTTTACTCGTGACTGCTTTTCATTTTTGTGTTCAATGTCTTCTATCTCTTTTTTCCTCTTTTTTTTCACCCCCTTTTCTTTCTTCCTTGTTCATTATACGGTATCTATTCGGGGGGAGGGCGATTCAAAAAATGTTCAGCTAGTGGCTATTTTTATATAATACCTATATGCGTTCGATTTGATTTCAATTGTCTGGACACTTTTCGTCGTTCTAGCTTATGGGGGATGTAACGGTGGTGGGATAATAATATTATCTGAGACGCACTGCACACTCTAATATTAGTAATTATGTCGCGATTTACAGTACGCGGCGCGCACGGTACGACTGATCGATTGAGAAAAAAGAATAATTTTCATTTTCAAAATATTCAAACTTTACCAACTGTATGATCCATGGTTCTATATATATGCATTAGCAAAGAGCTCTAAAGAAGCAAAGAAAAAAGATTTAAGGAAAAAAACCCATTAGTCACTCCTAATAAAAACTTGCACTTCATGAATATTCAGAATTTATTTGATTTGCAAAAATTTCACGCCTACTACCAATACAAAAAATAAACAGTTATGCCAACCGTCGAACTTTTTATTGATCGCTCGATCTGATTTTATTGTATAATAAATACACGAGCGTGCATGGGTCGTCGAATCGCCGTTGGAATTACGCGAATCATATGTATTTTTTGTTAAAGTCAAACGGTCGAACGTGCGGCTGCGCAATTTTACCCACTACGTATCAGTACGTTAAACGTCACATAAAACGTACACGTTAAATACGCAATAAGTTCGTCGTGATGTAACGGTGGGCCGTCGTATAGTGTTCTATGTGAAAAAAGACAGCAACTATAATATTGAGGTGGCAGTACCGCGAACCTCTAAGGGCGATTTGAGCAACGTTATTGGGCGTCGTAGGAGGCCTCACTGTCGTCAGTAGAAATAACAGTAGTTTAACTTCGCAAAAAGAGGATTCGCGTGGAATCGATAAAATCGGAAATTCACGTAAGGCACTCCCAGAGCCTTTAATCATCATTATCTTCGTTATCTCTCATTATACATATATATATTTTTTTTGTGGTTTCGTTTTTCAAAATCACTAAGTTATTTTTGTCTTTTTTTTCTGGCTTATTTTTCCCCCCTTTTCTCTCTTTTTTCCTCCTTACTCTTCTTTTTTTCGTGGATAGCGGAGAGATGCTAGTCTATGTTTTTTTTTATTTCTTTTTTTTTCCATAAAAATATCACCGTTTCTTCGACGCTAGCTGTCCTCTCGCGAGTTCACTATCTTTTTTTTTTTTCCTTTTTTTAATAAGAATCTGAAATTTACGCGCGCCCGAGAACCGGATGAATGTATTTCTCAGGAGACGAGTCGATTTAATCTAAGAATGCGGTGGAGTGGGGGCGGGGGGGGGGGCTCATCGGTTCTCAAGTATTGTGAAATTCTTTTCTTTATTATTTATCACTGTTGCGCCTGACTGTGTTACGAATTTTTCTACGTGTCACTATATGTGTGTTTTTGTGTATGTGTCTCTTTTTTGCAATAAACTATACGTCCATCTGTGTTCGTCGTGTGTATACGTGTTAGTGTGTGTCTATGAGCGTGCAATTTTGATTATGTAACATCTAGACATGTATATATGCTATATGCACAGGGTGTTCCTTTTTAATTTTACATTAAAGTGCTATTTGCAATTGTGATAAAGGGATTTGAAATTAAAATCAGCATAATAGGGTAACAGGAGTGTATGATATTAAAGCAGACAATGGGATGTGGAGAAAGTTACGAGAATCAATGGGTTAAGATGAAGATGTTATTTAAGATAGCATGTATATATGTATATATACATAGACACTAGTCCATTGGTTACAGGAGCAGTCGTTATGTCTTTGAGAAAATCGAAATTTTTTTGAAGGCAAATTTTATTTTCATGATTCGTTATTAGGAAAAGTTGATAAATTTTTTTTTTCAAACTGCATAATTTGTTAAAATCTCTTGCACCCCGTAACGCAATGAAAATATTAACAGATTGGAGAGACGATTTTGAAGAATTTTTTTGCAAAATTTTCATGTTCCTTAGTATTCTGTTTCGTTATGTCTGCCACATTGAAATGCTTGTTATAAGTTTTGTGTATCCTTTGGAATTCAAATTTCCTGTACGCTTATATATAATATTTTTAACGTTTCCTGAATCCTTTGTCGAATAATTTTTTTCCAACAGCATATATGTCATGTGTGTATATAAATATGTATTCATTTTTCCTTTTATCTCATGACTCGATTCTCACAAAGGATCCGAAGCGACTATACCGGGGAGTGGGGTAGAATGGGTTGTGCGCTAAGAACGTAAGACAGCGAGGAGACGCGTCGAAGGATGCTAATGATAAGGAGTATGTCAATATAATGATAATGATACTGATATTGAGGTCGTTTAACGATGAATTTAACTCGCGCGACATGTAATCATTAATTTTGTATCACACTATAGAAACACATTTTTATTTCTTCGAGGCTGCCTAGCGATGGATTCATCTCTATTAGAATTTTTTTTTTTCATTTCCCTCCTAATCTTTTATTTATCCGATTTCATCGAGATTTCCCGAGTCCGCGCGTTACGAATATCTAAAAAAAAATTTCATCTTAAATGCCAAGGTTCATTTTTATGGAGGTTTATACTTTCTTTAAGAGGAACGGACGAGATCTTTGAAGACAATCTTAGCGTTTTGTTTGTGCACTGTCGTTTTTTTTTTCAACTTTTTAATTTTCTCTTTCGCCAATTCGTGTCGGATCTTTTTTAGGTTGTCTGTTTCTTATTTTTTCGTTTTATCTTTGATAATAGATCACGGGTTCGTTCTGATAAGTCTAATTGATTTAATTATTTTGACAATCCTGTCATTTCAGTTGGAATACGGATTTTCAGGATTGACACGATCGTGAAACGTGTTAGAGTAGTCTGTATGAAGTTGTTCGACTATGCAGTTTATTCGGGTTTCAGAAAAAAAAAAAAAAAAAAAAAACGACCTTATTGCGCATGCTCGCGAGAGGTCATAAAGATTTGCCAGTACCTTTCGCGACGCGATTTAAACGTTTATGATCGACATAATTTTTGCTTCATACTTTGGTTTTACCTAGAATTCTTTAAAATTGTATGGTCCTCTTTTGAAATTCACGAGTCACTCCAGTTCGTGACTGTCGATCTCGTGTTGATTAAAAAAAAAAATAAAAATTTTAAAATTATTTGAGCTTCACTAACACCTAAAAACGATACCGATTTGAAACGGATGCGAAAAGCACTGACAAAACCAAAGATACTCTCGCTGATTAATCTGCAAAATCTCGGCCAGTTTTCCTTGAGGATGAGGAACTTCCATAAAATACAGACCCCAGATTCATACACATAATATACACGCAAACATCCTTACAATATAATTATTCATCAGAAATCACTCGTCCAATATCTAATCTCTAAGCTATATACGTTTAAATAACGTGTTTCGTACAAATAGACGTCATCCCGCTTGTCGTCCATCTTTGGTATTTTTTTTTCTCTTTTTTTTTTCGACTTTACAGTGGTAATAATTGTTCAAGATGGTGCCCGATCTAAGGGGGATGTTTAATTTTATCTTTATATGTATATACTACATGCAGTTAATATTAAATTCATTTTAGAATTTGGTACTCTTGAAACGACTCATCACATCTTTCGCCTTGTTCGTATCCTTCTCGTATATATATATATATATATTTTATTATTTTTATTCGGTAATAATAGTAATAGTATCGTGTAACTGTACTTTATTCACATAACTTATTACGTTACAGTTTTATTATTAAAAAGGTGCGTGGTTGGCGAAGGGGGTGGGGGTGGGGGGTAGGTTTGAATTTCAAAGCGGTGAAAGGAAATTGTATCAGAGAAGGAAAAAAAAAAAACAAATTTTAATACAAATGAAATCATCGTTCGAGTATATTCAGCTCTTGATTCGATCAGTCGAGGATATTTGACCGAATATCTCATTAGCCAATAAAATCCTCGATTAAGTTTTCTACTTCTATTAATTTGACATGACCCAAAGTATCGCACTTTCTCAAGTTAGCGCGTAATATTTTCTAATCATCGATTCAGATAGTCAGATAATTTTTTGTAGAATAAAACGAAAAATGTTGTATCAATGAAATATGCCAGAAACGCAAAATGGATTTATATACACACGGTTTACACCGGTTTATAACATTGATTTTCCTTTCAACATTTTGACACGCGGCCCCCCCTCGATACCGTGTGATAATAAATTTCCTTAAATCGGCATTGTTTTTTCTTTTTCTTTTTTCCAATTTAAATCTTATTAGATTTTTGCGCGTGTGTCGAGTGTATAATAATCAGTATATCATGTAGTATTTAATTAATCATATACTTACAGGACTTACAGTTACGTTATATTGCGATCTGTAGTGAATAATGCTGCGTGTTTTGGTTTTTATTAGGTACATACTTAATTTCATTCACGAGTATAGATAAGTAATTAACGTCACTTCTCATCCCTCTCGCGCTTCCGGTTATATTTTAATCTCGATTTTTTAATTTTTAGTTTAAACTTTTATTAATGTACTCATTCAATACCACTACTCTGTATGTTAGTTTATATTGTTTAAAATCTCTCTCACTTTCTCTCCTTCGTTTTCTCCAGCTTTCACTCGCACTCTCTCTCTCTCTCTCTCTCCTCGAAAATTAAATTGTGCTCCTTTTTCCGCGACGGCAACGATGCTCGAACTTGAGAAATACCTTTTTTTAAAGGGATGTCGAGTTTATTGCAAAAAACGTGTAAAATCCTCCCGCAAATCGTAAAAGTACATCGTTCTCGAGCATCGTTGCTGCATATTGCAACAAGGGCAAGGCGAGAACAAACGCGCGAATCGTAGAAAAGGAAAAAACAACGAATCTGCGAATATTAATTCATTATAAGCGTAAAAGAATTTCATAAACGATAACAGCGAAAACACGAATACAACATAAATTCAATGCTATCGTAATTTCGTCGTGACATATGAAAATCGATCTTTACTCCTGTTACATAACCGAAACGAGTAGCGTGCTACTACTCGTTCACATATTCCTTATTAAAATTCCGCGTATCCCTTATCCGAAAGTAGATAAATAAGAATAATTGAAGAAGTCACTTTCAATATAAGTTGTTACGTGCAATTCGAAATCGATAGTGGGTATGTATAATACATGTAACAAGTCGAAAAAAATGAGTGAAAATGATAACAGGATTTTTGTGCTAAGCCAATACGACGTCCTTTACGATAATCAGTTTATGTCGTCATAGACTCTTCTTAGTTTCAGCCAGGACTAGTGTGGCAGTGAATTGTCATCCTATCTCAGTGAATCTCGAGCTCCAGCATGATTTCTTGCGATCGACGAAATTACGTTCATTTTCGTCTAATCGGTACCCGATCGGTCCTTGGAAACGTGAATCCTCGAAGAAGGCGCGACAATGCGCGGAGGCTTTGACAGTGTCAAAAAATTGAATGACGTTCGATGAAAATTCGGATTGTGTCTTGACTGATCGATCGAGACCTCGTATTGGCAATGCAAATCCTTTCGTGATCGACATTCTATATAAAATGCAAACGGTAAATGTGTTTATCCTAAGAAAAATTTTGGGTTTCTTCGTCCTCTGTCGTTCTGATTGACTATTACGTATAATAATATGAAGTTGGCAGTTTCTGTTAACGTGATTTGAACTGTTATCGTACGCTTAGTTCTGGATCGTGGCGATGATAGCAATTTTTAAATCGAGGTCGAATCGTTCAAAGACGATCTCTCTCTCTCTCTCTTTCTTCATTTTTTCTTTTTTTCTTTCTCTTCGCCCATCCAAAAGTCCCACGTGGTCGTGGTGACGGAACTTCCGTTTTTTTTTTTTTACAGTATATGAGATCACCAAGTCTCACGACTCACCGTCACCAATCCGCAACGACCCAAAATTGATTTTAGCAGTTTCATAAACACATTCACAAACAAACGAACAAACTTACAGACCATCCTGGTTCGACGACCGCTCGCGGCCCTTTAACGTTATTATATATATATTATTTATATATATATATTTTTGTTTTCTCTCGTTACTAATTTACTTTCTATTACCTATATATTACAATAATTTATCTAAACCTAAACATGTGCGAACAATCACGTGTCGTGTGCACTACCGTCTCTGCGTATAATTAGTTCATAGTACTTTAATGAATACAATACTCTGTATAAAACTTGTATGTACAAGGGGGGTAATTGGTTTCTCATCTTTATCTTCATATTCTTTTTTTTTTTTCATTATGTAGTTTAATTGTTATCGAGCGATTGGGCTGACATTTGTCGATGACTGCCCTTATCGGATGTTCGAGTCTCAATTTCGCCTTTAGTTGTATATATTCATCGTGCACTCTTGTACTCCTCATTCTAATAGTGCTTTCTTGCTCTTAACGATATTCGATCTGATAATACGCAATAGGTGCCCACGATAAACTTAAATCCTACCAGAGGACAGAGAACCTTATAATATGTAATATTTAAACGGACCATGGATATAGTTTACGGATCGTCCAGGATAGTCGTGTAACGGGTGACACTTGAAATATACAAAAGCTTCGATCCTCTTCCAATAGCCAAGTTCGAGTGATCAGTTTGAATCGGTGATCTTGAAAAGTCGTGAGAGAAAATCACGAGGATCGTTAGGATTAGATTGTTTTTCACTTTTTAATTTGATCCGCACCATTTGGATTTTGAAAATTGATTTTTTTTATTCTGTCCGATTAAATAATACAGTGCCGTATCAACGTATTACCGTGAGTCACTCTCGCGACATGTGAAAATTTGATATCTTTTTTTTTCGAGAGCTACAGAAACTCTATACTCGACTGCTTTTTTATTGGAATAATTTTCAATGCGACACGACGGTCCTGGACGTTTGAAACCGACTAACAAACCGGCTACAACGTAAATGTAGGCATATACTCTATAATTGTATCACAACGATAAAACGCTCTTGACCTTTGCTATTAAATAGAGACTCCAATTAGACAACGTATATATCACTGCGGAGTGGCGCTCTAACGAAAATAAACAATTGCATAACGTCAGAGAATAAGAGACAGATGACGTATGCGATACGCGGTTAATATGCAAAAGTATTTTCAAACGTAACGGTAATGTAGTCTTAACGCTTTCATTTGGAATTCGTGCGCGTGCCGCTTATACTTGTGTCTGGGCTCGTTGATTAACGCACTAAAATTTTGGCTCACAGCCCACGGCAGCAGACCGCCCTTACGAAAGTCACTTATAAAGTATGATCACGTCGCGCGCGTCACTCGTACGTGTAGAAGACGTAGAAAATAGGAAATTGGCATGAAAACCCGGGAGTATCATTTTTTTTTTTTTCATTCATCTCGCTCGACTATTCATCGAGGATGAAGCATCTCTTTTTTGGTTCAACTTGTTTTTTCACTTTTTTTTTCACCTTAATTCCTTTCGGCTTCCTTTTCTTTGCTTCTGTTACACTGTATCCTGTTCTCGTTAGTCGTGCAGGGGTGGGCTATTCGTTGATACACGTGAAACGCGTAACGACGTGTGTACAATTTTGAGTCGGGGCACTGTTGGCTATTATTCTTTTTTTTTGGTTATTTCCGTTTGACTATTTTTTTTTTTCTATCGAATAATGCAATTTCTTCGTGATATCGAAGTATCGCATGCTTCACGATAATAGGAACTTTCGATTTTCCTGCTGGCTAGCAGTGCTCAGCCATTCGTTTGATATCGCGGCAGGCTTGTATACCTATAGTGTTCTTTGATATCCCGCAGAGAGTAAATCGGATTGGCGAGTTCTCGCGTGAATTACAGTTGGGGAAATGCGTGACGTCTATACGTTACTGGATAGGTAGGCATTGTTATATACTTGGGGAGTGCGAGTAGTCGATATCCGGTTTTCTGGATAGTGAAACCGTCACTCAACATCAAGAGCTTTGACAGCTCGAAGAGGGTAATTCCAGATGATTTAGAGAAACGGTATCCAAGGATACTAATAAGGATATTTATTACAGGGGTTTGAGGTAAGAATCGTGGCGTCCTGTCTCCTTCGAATCTGGCGACCGGACGATTTCGGGTTGTTGGGGTGGTTGGTAGGGGGTGGCTGGGCGTGTCTGGTCGATATCGTGAATGGCAAGCTTTAACATCTCACCCTTCTATTTCCACGCGAACGGTTCAACGTATGTGCGAGGAAAGAGAGGAAAGCGTGGAAAAATAAATTCTTAAAGGGTATCGGAGAAAGTTATATAATAAAATAAGAAATTCAAAATTTTATGCTTTTTTTTTTTGTCAAAAATGTACGTGGTGGGGTTGGAGTTACGTGTAAACAGTCGAGGGAGAATTTTCTGGCCGAATGAGATTCTCAATTCGTGGATTTGAAAGGATTACTGGAAGAAGGGGTTAGTTGTATCAAGATTGTGGGAGAGGGGGTAGGGAAGGTAGGGGAGAAAGGAAAGTGGATAAATAGAGAAGACAATACAATAAAGGGGTAAGAGCGAGAAGAAGGACGCGGAAAGATCTCTTTCTCCGTTTATCAATGCTACACGTCCCGTAAGTATTGCGCGTTAAACGAGCTAGGAGATCAAACAAGATTCTCTCCAGTCTCGTAGAAAAGGATCCAACTGGACCGGTAAGAAGCATTAATTTCACAAGCCTCTCTTAGAGCAACGCTCTCGTGACGCCAGACGTTTCTTTTGATCCGCTACGTGCCAGGATAAACGTTCACCCCTCCAACCCCTCTTTGCCCCGTCACTTTGTCCCAGTATTTTTTGTTATTTCTTTTATGTGTTTTGTCAGTTTTTTTTCCCTTTCCCTACCTCTTTCCGGGAATGAGCTATTTTCTCAGCCGCCAGAGGGGATCGATAGCGCGAGGACCATGTATACGTGACCGTGCCCCGACTCAATTTTTTTACCGGTACTTTTGTGCAAAGTGGTTTTTTCATGGTGTTCGAGCAACCAAACAATGAAACGGGGTCCCGCTTTTTCCTTTTATAGTGATAAAATTGCATGAAAAAAAAAAACCGTTTAACATGTAGGCGATAATTAGAAATAGACATTATAATTAGAGACCGCGAATGCGTGAGAGAAAAGAAGGAAAGGAAAAAGAAGATATCACGACCGGCTGTACACGACAAAAAGACAATTTACAACGGGACAATGCTCAAGGGTAGCATGAGAAACAAGAACAGAGATACAGATGGCGTTACGGAGAACTGTCTATAGAATGGTTTTTGAAAGAGTGAATAGTAGTTGAAAGAAAATATCGTTGCCATTTTTTTTGGCTTGTCCGTCGCATTGTGCTTTGCGCGCATGTAAGGGTTCCTCGCTCTTTCGTTCTAACGAGGTTGGCATTTAACGTGGATCATGCAAGGGATGTTTTTATCGACGATTTCACGCTATGAGAATGACTAAGGGTCGCGCGAGACTTGAACTTAAAGAGAATAACGCGACGTGGTGCCAAGAGAAAATGAGAGAATAAAAGGGGCGAGAAATTAGGCGTAAAAAAAGTGGAACGCGAGTCAAGCTAAGAAGAAGTGAAAAACGAGACAAAAAATACGTCACGGATTGGCAGGAACGGAAATAAGCCCCGGTGCGCATGCGCGCGAGCTATCGCCTATCCCGCGAGCTGCACCACGTCGTTCCTCATTTTTGAGCCATTCTTTATTTTTTCCCCCCCTTTTGTTTTTCTATCCATCTTCTCTCAATTCGCTTCCCAAAACGGTCACCTCTCGCAGCTATTCTCACGAGCAACGTCCCTGCCGCCATTACTCCTTACTTTCTCCACTTTCTTCGAACCCTCTATCGTTCACGCTTATTACAATTACACCAGCACCGATCGAGAGTTACAATTACCGTAGCATCGTAACTTCCTCACTAATGTATTAACTAGTTAGTTTAATATTTCGCATCATTCTCCAACATTCAACGTGGCTCAACACATTTTATACTTTTATCCATTTTTATTCTGTCCCACCCTCTTCCTCCTCTTCCGTAGTCGAAATTACTTCGATGAAGTCCGCCTTTGCGTTTGGGCCTCGATCTTTCTCCACGTGCGTCACTTCCATCGCGTCAACGTCAACATTGACAAAGAAGACGTTTTTAACGAGACCACCACTGTGCCCATATCTCTGTACGTTTATTTTTCATACAAATTCTTTTTCATCGTCGTCATTCTCGTATCTCAATATCCGCTTCACTTTTGCCTAACATCCGGTCGCATATAGGCACATATCCATTTTCTTGTTGTTTTTGATTTTTTTTTTTTCAATTTAATTACGCCACCCGTTACCCGTCTCTCCACTCCCTTTAGACTATTCCTATATCTAACCCTTGTTCGTAGATGCCTCCCGTCATAGCACATTCTTCATAATCGAGCAGATCGATCCCTTAGTCGATAAACCTTAGTTAACTATTAGTGTGGCTAAATTGACGTATTTATACCGAAGTTTTTTTTTTGAAATCTTTTTCATTTACGGACTAGAGATATACTGGCAATGTTTTCCGGTCATAATATATTCGTCTCTCGTTGAATTAATCCGCACTGCAATCACGAGTCACATTTTCACCCAGTATCGTAACCTATCCCACTTTTTATTCCACGTTGTAATACATCTTATCCTTTATATCGCCCCTGACACACGATGCACGTCTAATTCTCCTTGTCACCTTTGAACTTTTTGCGCCATTTCCTCGCCACTATCTATCGACAGCTTCGGACAGTATCGTCCCTTCGATCAGTTTCGACCTTTCTTCATCCACATCCACGTGACCGGCACCATTGGTTAACTTTCTTTAAATCCTCCACGAGATATCTATCATTCGTTCCGCTGATCGGGGCGACATCTCGCGTGGGCTTTCGAAAGCCACTACAAAAGCTCACGACGGGTAGAAGCTCCGAGAGTAGGTAGGTCGGCTAGGATGTATCTGCAGTGCCTGAAAGTCGAAGTGGTCACAGCACGGTTGAGTTTATTAATTCTTTTTTCTTCTTCGTTTTCTCTCTCTATATTCCCCCTTCGCCCTCTCAGTATCCTCATCTGTCTTCGTCAATATCTTCAACCTTCTCGTTCACGGTCTTGGTACTTATATCCGTGGCTCTATCCTCTACTTCACCTTGTGGGAGACCTTCTTCGATGTCCTTCAGCAGGACCCACTGTACAAATTTTCGTCCTAAGCCGACTTTGACGAACAGCGTTGCATTGCGTCGACTTCGACAGCCAAGGTTGGCTGACAGATTTGGTCCAACGCTGGACCGATAGTGGGTATGCCATGCTGCCAGAACCAAGCCGATGGCGAATCGTAGTACCGATTTGACAGATTCTATCAGCATTGACCCTGTCTCAAGCACTAGTCCTATCATATTGCTACTACTAGGTTATGGCCCAAGCGTCGGTGTAACGTCAAAACAATATTGGGTCTTTCGAGCGCGTGACCCCAGTTCAGGGTTGGCGCTGATCGTATGTGGAACGTCGACTCAATACTGGGTCGATGCTGGGCCGATATTGAGTTGTTTGTATGTTTTGATATCTGATCAGGTTTGTCTATAAACAGTGTCGACCTAACGTCAGGACAATATTGGGTCATTTGTATACATAGTACCCGGCCCATCCTTACAAAATGATATATCTGGTCTGTATTCCTTTTATTTTCTTCTGTGCCTTTAGGAGAAATCGATTTTTACTTTTATAGAATAGCAAAGACTAGGGGCGGCTTTTGTCCCTATGCGTGTAAATTGGAGCGTCCTACCGTGGTCCTAGCTCGGCACTACCTAGTACGCCTGACATTGGCAATCCGTCTATTTAGACTGTGCCCTACCATTTTATTGACAGTCGTGCTTTCATGCCATTCTGTGCCAAGTCAATTCAGAATTGAAAAGAGTCGGTCAACTTTATTTGAAAAATTTTCCAACGCCTAACCTTGAACAAATTTATGAGAACGATTTTGCATGGTGTCAAACGACAGCGTATATAAGTAGCGACTCAATCGTAATCCATAATACTCGCTAATCATTTAAAAGTATCTATATCTGACGGCTAATAAATATACGTAGCACATAGATTTAAATAATAAAATTACTCAAGAGTTTAAATAAAATCATTCAATTACTTAACGTTAAGCTCCTGACTGAATATCGGGCCAAAACTCAGAGCCAGTATTGGGTCTACGTTTGAATTTGAGATTGGGCCAGTGCACAGAGCTAGTACTTGGCCAACGTACTAAACAAGTACCGGGTCAATGCTCGTAGTCGATACTGTCACAACGTCATTCGCCAAGGGTTGGTCCCACGTTATCATTCCGACGTTCAGCCACTACACTGCCAATCCTGACGACTAACGGTGCCCCGATGTTGTCTACATCGGCGCTTCTTCTGGCCCAGCACAGGCCGAATAGTACATTTCTACAGGGGCACCAGGTCGTCCGCCACCACGTCGCTGATGTGTAGATATATTATCCAGTACATCAGATTGAAGCAGACGAAGCAGACCGGAAACACGATTCGGGAGTACTTGTCGATGTCCGATGGCGTTACACCTGTCAAAATGGCGACAGAAAGGCAATGTATTAATCGTCATTTAATCAGACAAGATGGGATAGATGTGACTTTTTCAAATAAGACGACTGATAAGATATTTTCATTTGCAAGAACGATTATGCCTCTCTTTGTGATGGGGTGCATGGGAGTGAAAATACGTACCGTAGAGTTTACTGATATCCTTGCCGGGATGAATGAGGTGCTGAGGTACGGGGGCTGCTTCCTCGTCGGCACGTCCATTAATAGTGTTCTCCAAGGTACCACCCTTGCTGTGAGCCTTGGGGTCGTGCACCTTGAACCGCACCTCCTGGACAACACGGGACCACTTACAAGAGACACGGCAGTTCGCCGGGGGGCGTCCTTTACCAAGGTTACCCCTTAGTTTGTCGGCGGGTCATGCAACATTGAGGGTACTGCGTCTACTACTACTACTCGAAAGGGTACCTACTATCGTTCGATTAGCAATCATTTTGCGGTTTAATACCTCATGAGGAAAGATGGCCTTTCGACATTGACTAACATACCCAGGATACAGGTTACGCGAGGAGCATAAATCACTGTGGCAATAATCAAGGATAGTAAAATCTCTTGTATTACATTGATCGTGTTTCGATTTATTTTTATAATATCAAATATTAATAATTTTATTATTATTCGAGGGGGGGGGCTGACTGGAGGGGCAGAGACAATTGGGCGACTCCTCGTATCGATTTTGACAAACAGCGTATCGAGGTGGTATGGATGACGTTAGAAATAGGGAAGAATGGAAAAGGTCATGCATTTGGGTAGTGAGGAGGAGCGGTGATAGTAAAAATAGCTGGGTTGTCTCGTGTGTGGGGGACTGAAGGCAAAGCTTTGGAAATTGTCCTGGGCTTTGAGGTTAACTCGAGGGTATCATCTGATATTGATTTCGGTTAGTTTCCCCTTTGGGAAGTAGCTGCGGAGGTATAGGCATAGGTACAGGTACGTAGGTGGAAGTTGATAGGTGCAGGATTGGCCCATTGACATATCAAGATAAGTCAATTATATATGTATAGCCAGAGCCGAGAACTGAATTCTGTTATCGAACGAATAGACGTAACTTAGGATACGCCTTTATTCGTGTATTCGCATGGGTGTATGCATCAGTTGTATACTGACGTCTTTCTTAAAAGCTGTCGTTATTTTTTTTCTCTCTTGAAAACGGTACTTTTGAATTTACAGGAAATTAAAAATATTTTTTATTTATTTAGTCAATATCAGAACCAATATCTCTAGTGCTATAAGATACATCACTGAATCAGCACACGTGATAATGTTTCTGTATATAAGTTTATTATTTCTCTAGCAGACCGCATTCCTGATTAGTGCTTTCGCGAATACAAAACAAGAATTGCTATTTGCCATGGTGGATTAACCAAGTACCCAACCCACGCGAGTAACGTTGCCGTTTATCTACCCGTTGAGCAACAATCGCGTACTCGGATGTCCTTCATCGACAAATTTAATCTCAGTTGGGCTTCGCGAGTCGAGTAATTAATTCCTTGCTTTTAATTAAAACACTTTACCTTGCCGTCCCACTATTGTTATTCCTTCTTTCTTGCACCCTAAACCTTTTTTTTCTCTTTCTTTCCTACTCTACCTCTACAAACCTCCAGCAGAGAGCTTGGGTGGTTACCCTCTCACTCTACTTTGCAACCCTTTTTTTCTATCACTACTCTCGCCACCCTCTCACTCGCTCCCGAGTCTCGTTTTAATATTTTCGTTCTTGCACAATCTGCAAGATTAAAAGAAAATTTATAGTGCATTGCATTCCTGTCCACGCTCCGTTCACCGGATGGGAATTCATTTCGCGGGACCTTTCAGCTCTCGATCCTCTAGTTACCCTGCGTACACTCGATGATAGGTATCTACCATATCACGTAACAAACGCGTAATCCAACAGACTGAGGTAACGAGTCTACAAATTTTAGGCTGCAATGCGGTTTATTTATCATTTCAAAAGCCAGACAGAGACTAGAAGAAAGAACAAGGCAAAGTATTGTAAGGGATCGCGTGACGTTCTAAAGGATCAGGTCAAGAGTTAGCTCGAATAAGGTATGTATATTCGAACTAAGAACTTTCCTTTGAAGATTCTCAATTACGATTGGACGGACACCCAATTAGTACTTTCCCCGTAAGATCTGACTATAGAATCGTCGTTCCGGGTAGCTTATACATATATACTATGTATAGTTTAATATGTATATAGAATAATATGTATATACCTAGATTATACATAAGGTACCCTGAACGACAATACATAGAGTGACTCTTAAATTCGAGCACAAAAGGTCCTTTAATTCAGTAGATTAAAAGCATATTTATCGCGTCCATAGAGGTAGCAATGGAATTTCATCTCGTAGGAGCCATTGCTTTCTTGATCTTACCCCAAGGCGCTCGTCGTTTCCTCGAGCCACTATAAAATGATTGTAATGTAGCATGAATATTCTATTTCAATCTGCCCTCCATCTCGATTCTGCTATTTTATATTCCACCCGGTTTTACCTTTTTCTTTCCGCCTTCTTATATACGTCTGTCGTTCCTCTACCAGGCCCTGCCTTACACCAGCAGCTATATCCGTCGGTAAGCTACGCGCTCACTTTCCCCGTTCGAAGAAAATTATTTTTCTTAAAATACGAACAAGTACGAAAGAAGAAACGAGTCAGATTGATTAACCTGGCAATAATTTATAATACTGAAATAAATAAATAATAAAATTATTCGATTACCTAATTCATCATGCTGCTTACTTACGTATTAAATACGAGTTACTATGCCTTCGAGTAATGGCTCCTTTGGCCTTCACGTTTAAGAGCACTCTATACCATATACCTTTCTATATCCACTTCATCCTTACTCCAAATGCTCTTTCCCTAAATGGGAAAGCTCCTGGTTTTATGATCTCGCTAATCTTCCTCTGTACGAATATCATGCTCGTAACTATAAACTTTCCTGACATTCGATATATCACGTGAATGTTCTGTACGCCTTTGGCGTGACTTTTTTTGAAAAAAAAGGACTAATGAGAAAAAACATTTTATACGAATTTTTATGGGGTTCGCGTATATTTACCGATGCTATCGTTATCTGATTTTATTGTTATCTGAGAAAGGGTGTTACACTTATTTATTATCTGCACCACTTTCTGTATCTACATGACTCGTCGATATTCTCTCATTCGTAATAGCGATAACGGTATATACGTTGGTACTTGTCGAAGGATGGTTGCGGCCCCGTTTGTTATTCAATTATTTTGGCTACGCCGCTCTTCCCGTAGCTCCCTCAAATATGTATTGATATTCGGTTAAGCCATTAGCAACTCAATCACCATAGCTATTGCAATTTGGGTCACCTGGTTCATTTGAGTATGGTGTTATAAGATAGGTTAAATATGCAGATACCCATCCACGAAGGTATACGAACACGTGATTGTATAATTACGAATGGTTGCCTACTACATAAGGTTTACAGTGCGCAACTGGAAAATCGTAATAATGTCTTGGCGAAGCTAATTATTTAAAGTTAATTACCCAATTTCTCAGCGAGGAAATACCTAGCAAGGAGCTTGACTCGCTCGTTGAACTAGGAATGTTTTGCGCTCGTAAATTAGCCGCAGTGGCGCTAAGTGCCGTCTTCTTGAGCTTGAATTACATCGGTCTCTTTTTCGCCAGATGGAAATGACCAAAGACGACACTGACCGTAGCGACTCTAGCGGGACGCCACCGAAGCATATCAATTGAGCATAAGGCTACCCGCAGACGTGAATTTTTTTTTAAATTTGTGCGCAGAGCTGAGAAAAAATCGCAATAAAAAACACTAGTAAGAAAGTGTCCGCACATGATTTTTAAAAAAGTCAGGCTTTAGAAGGATGGCTAAAGAAACCCGGTTGCTTGATTTTCGTGAGTTCAATTTATGTGATTTCCAAATACAAATTTCCATACGTATATGTATATATGTAAGTGGTGTGTGATTTTACGATTTCTTATGTGTTTTCGCTCGTTGTTTTTTTTTTTTTTTCTTTCAATCATACGAACGTAATAGAGAGTGTTCTTATACCAAAAAGTTCAATTTTATTCAAGAATTCGAACATCCTCCTCGACGCGATACGATTCTCACAAAAGTTTCCTTTGTCTATTCAACTTTGTTTTTTTCTCTCAATGTTGGCAATTTACGGAGGGATATATTCCGAGGATACAGATAGCGGATGCTGTGGGAAGAAAGGATGGAAGAGTGGAAATAGGTAACGCCGGATGATGGGATAGACGCGAGGCTATTTCGCTTGACTAAGTTTTTTCAATTTTGCTTACGCTTTCGTCTTTTTATCGAGCCAGCCGTCTCCTACCCTTCCCGCCACCCTCTGCACCCCTTATCCTTTATAGGGCAACGCGTAACGCGTCATCCTTGGCCAATCGACTAAGGGTGTCTGAAGAGTTGCAAAATTTTGTTCCCTCAGAAAAGGGTGGCCAGCCATTTTTTAAGTTTATTCTCATCCCTCACTTCTTCTCAACTCACTCTTACTCGTGCACTTTTAATATTAGGGTGAAAAAAGGGGGCCCGGCTGATTTTTGGCGTGCGCTACTCACAGTTTGCTTGGGCGCGTGATCCCCGTGATCACCCGGTATACCCGGTGGTCCGGGATTCTCTCGTGCGGCCTTCATACTTTCGGCTATCTTTTGAAAGCGGTTCTTCCTCATCTGGATTCTCTTGGCCATGTAACCCACGGTGGCGTATTCTGCACACGGCGAGGAAAACGTGAAAAAAAGAAACAGACAGAAGTCGTTAATTAGCGTAGGAACGTTGGACCGTTGTACAAATGCTTTTTGTTACGTGAAAGATAAAAAAAAACAATCACACACACGTATATACATATATACTATCAAAAAGAAAGAAAGAAAATCTGTATACGAGAAGAGGTCGACTCTTCATGGGTGTCCAGGTTTAAAATTATTTTCTTGAACTTCTTCCTTTGGGCAGAACGAAGAAGGGGAACATCCTTAATTTAATATAATATGACATAGAGATTCTTTAAAGTATCGATGATCCAATTTATGATGATTATAATGATTATGGTTTTCATTCTTATGGGTATGTATGTTTGGTGTAGAGAAACTTTTGTATTGTATACATTTAAAAAAGAAACACATATTACCATATATGTAGGACACTTTGGTATTACCTCTCGTGTTACACTTCCTTAGTCCACTCTATTACGCATTCGCTTAACGTGCCACCGCTTAACGTACCGTTGACCTTTTTCACTCGTAATGCTTATGCTTTCTTTTTTACTGCTTTTTCGTATTACGACGTCGTCGCTGGCTTCGGCTGATCGCTTTACTCCATTTACTTGGTCTTTACGGGGCTTCTCATCTCGTGAACGGGAATCGCCAATTTTCGGCTGTCCATAGACGTGCTTCGTGTATCGATACGTGAACTTTTGGAACGTGCGATAATATTACGTATGCCGACAGAAGGAATTTCTCAAAATACAATCGATCCGTCATCAACCAGGCGTACTACATTGATATCACAACTGTATACAGATTGATTTTACATACATTGGAATATCATAATCATAATTGTGTACTTAATGCTACAGTGTACTTATAATGGAATCTATACTTGACTAGACTGATTGCATTATACGTGGGATATTAATAAATTGCGATTCATTGACGTTGATATGTTATCTTAGAATATCTGTATGTTTATATTAATCCCACGCGTTTAATATACTGAGAATAATGAAAACAGTCGCACTGCTTCACTTTTTCGTTAAATTATTTATATCGTCGTTCAATTAAATGACGATAAAGATTAGTGAAGATTTTCATTGTTAATATGAGACTCAACGTGACATTGATGGCCATAAACTAATTTTTATTATATATAAATATAATTGTACCAAAAAGAAAATTAGGTAAAATAATTCTAACGATAATTAATATTAAAACTAAACACCCACGAGGACCAGTTTACACGTGAAGCGCTTTCTAAACGTTAGTAACATTTCCCTGCAAAACGGAAACACTCTCAGAGTCGACTTCCTCTTCTTCAACTAAATTACACAGAAGCCAACGTCGAAATCGCCCTATCGCTCGCCATTAGTTTTACTTCCCGACGCTCGGTTCTCTTCGCTCGATATTCTTCCAGGCGAAACTTCCGAAAGTTTCAATGAGTTTGTCGAAGCGTGAGGAAAATAAACCGCGAAGCCTTCGGCGAGGTCGCGACTTCCATTTCGTCGGACAATCTTAAGTACAGATACGAATCCTGGAAGCCTCTACGTATATACATTCATATTTATATAAAATATGAAGCCCGATAGTTTATAATTGAAATTACCCATAGTGCATTATCGTACCCTGCGTAAGGGCGTCGTACCCGCTACACGTTAAATTCATTATGAACATCTCTTCAGGGGGCCAATATGCTTGCTAGTTGCAAATAGAGAGAGACCCCAGTGGGATTTGGCAAACTATTCGCCAACTGGCTAACTAGTCGAAGTCGAGCCGAAGCGTTCCAGTCGGTGGGTTTCTGAGTTACGATAGCGACGTTCTAATATATATATTTTATAGTCTCTCTAACACTAACCATCCTTTACTATTTCGAACTATATATGTACATACATATATACACTGTTTACTATCCCGTCTGCAGCAATAGATTGGCTTTTGTCTTATGATAACCCTGTTACGTAGAGATTGCAGCACGAAGTTTGTCCATGGCGCCGCGCGAGTTTGGTCCATGACCAAATCTTGTGGCGAAGCTTTAATTGCCGCTATCACTGAACTCCTTCGAGTTTCATGGACTCCCGCTGCTACGTAGAGACACGAGAACCTGGTGGAAATCTGGACCAGTGATTCTGGGTAAATAGTAGTGAACGTCGTGAAATAATAATGAAAGTGAGGGCGACTGGTCGAGGATCTACGGGATAAGGGTTGAGAGGGGGTGATGGTTTGGAATGTAGTTGAAGGTAGGTGGTTATTTATGGAGAGCGTTGGGGCGCGAAATTGTCGTGTGATACGTAAGAAGATGGCGTGCGACTCTGACGTCTTTCGCATCGACCGAGATAGACCTCTTGGGTCGTCGAGAGATTTTTTGCTGAACTCTTGCGAAAATCGTATTTTCCGTCCTTGTTTTTTCCTTTTCTCTTCGTGGTCGTTCCCTTTGTTCCCTGTCCTCCTCCCCCCTCCCCCATCCACCTCGGAGCCTCGTGACGTATTTCTTTTCTTCCACGGTCACAGAGACCGAAGACGCTGGCAGAATGACGCTAACGTGCGCGTCAATGAAGATTCTTGAGAAAATGAAATTCCCGAAATGACACTATGTAATACACATAGACCGTGCGAAATTTTGCGAACGAACTTCCGTCGGCGATTCGCGATATTGATTTGTAAAGAGTGATGCCGAAGTTTGCGAACGGGAGGGTTTCGGCCTCTAGTGAAAATATAAACGGGTTGTTTACATACGTTGGCCCGTATTTGCCATAGCGTAACATGCTATCGGACAACATGGTCGACGTACGCGGATGCTGCATAAATAAACGTCGTTAGAAACGAATGATTAAATTAGAAAAACAAATGAGATTCTCTTTCCATTATTATACGTTACGATGCAGAAAAGTAAGCTCGCTATATCCACGATGACAACGTGCTTGTGAAACACCGTAAGGTTTGGTAGGATAGGAAGCCTGTATATATTCAGAGAGAAAATTAATAAATATTCGGATGAAGATCCAGTGGCAGCTTGAACGAACAAAAATTGAATGCATGTCAAAGGGTGTCGCTTAGGGGTTCGCGAGGTACCCTTTAACCTCTAAAACTTCAAAGGTAGGAAACGGTAGGTTGTGCGAGTGTGTACGAGAGGCATGATGGAGGGGTCGGGACGAGTGGTTGAAAAGTGCGGAAACCGCGGCTGCCGTGTGTCGGACTTGGGCAACAAACTAAAATTGCATTTCCACCGTTCTATAGCCCCAAGTCGAGCATTACTTCAGTCACGTGTAAGCTCTCCTTTTCATTGCACCAACTTTATCTCGCTCTCTTCTCTTTTATTTCTCCCTTTAAATTCTATACCTATATATTCTATCCTTGTGACCATTCTCTCAACGGGATACCACGAGTCCCGTGTTATCTTCGCGATTTGATCGAGTAAGAACGTCTAGAGGTTCGCTTTGTTTTGCGAGTGAGCTGCGACACAAAGAAATCTGTTCTAGTCGTCCGACCGATTTTAATCGTCTGTATGATCTGCGATGATCTACTTCTAATCTTTTATAGTCCGTATCCGCCTAGTTCGCACGACCTCCGTTGCTCCTGTATTGGCGCTGCGCTGCATCTTTATCTTTACTATTTTACTGCTTCTAGCATTAAGCTACGTCCCGTTCATTTTTCGATTTCGCATAAGTATACATGCACTGCCTATGGATTATATACAGTTTTTAACAGCTTTAACCAAAACCCTCAAGATCCACGTTAGAGGATCTCTAATTGCATCCACCTCCCCTCCGATCTCCACCTAATTCGTTTTCCCTTTCATTCCGTAATTCGTGCGCGTCCCGTGTGGCGGCGCTGTCGTTCCATAGTCGCTCGAGACAGTTGTGTCGCAGTTACCGTAATTACGCCAATTACTGACTCGTGACATTTCACTAATCATAGCAGCCTTGTAATGATCTGCCAACTTAGCAGCGCTTTCGAAACTCATTTTCAAACTTTAAATTTCAACGTCAAAGTCCGTCTGCCTCGTTTATTAATCTTCAAGTTCAACGATAAGCCGCTGCATGAATTTTTTTATCGAAATTACACGTCTCTCACGATTATAAATATTTTTATCGTAAAATTATACAAAAGCCACGCAATTCAATACAACCGTAAGTACCGATACTGTAATCATCACAGCTCAAATTCAAGTGAAAGGTTAAAAAGCCGTCACTTATTTCACGTCTAGACGACAAGCAGAAAAAGAATTTTGTAAAAAGGTCTTCCCTTATGAAAGAATAAGCTCGTAAGTATCGCAAAGTTTTATTGCGCCAGCAAAAAAGGTCCTACGTCTTAATAATATCGTGTAACCGAATGGACTTAGTAAAAAAATTTTTCGTTCGTAAAAAAAATATTGTCACTCATTTCAATATTGGATTGCGTGATTCTAGAAATTTCTGACTGCCTTTCATCCGCCATCTCGTGGGACGGCACGCTAGTCGTGCAAAATATCGCAATTATCTCTCACGCTCTTTCTCGCTGTGCCAGATATCAAAAGCTCGGCTTGGCTATGCGGATGAGGGTACTTGCCATATTTTTACGATGCTCAGTCTCTCGTTCTTATTTTATTACATATTCGTTCCATAAGTATTCATTAACCCTTTACAGTCTTAATGCTCATGACGTGCAACATATACATATGTACAATGATTGATAAAGCTCTCTCATTCTGAAAGGATATTCCAACCGCTCTTCGCTTTCGAGACTTAAGCCTTTATTGTTTTATATTTCTCGCTATAGGACTGTACAGTGCAGAATGTTATGCACAGAGAAAGTATTCTGTAAAACATTGCAGCACCTCTCGCAGCTAGGTTAGGTTAGGGTTAGGTATCGATTTTACTATGGACGCATTAATGCTGTTACCAGTCTATTTCCTGTTTCTCACCTTTTCAATTGTTCAGTAGAAAATTCATAAACATATATATATATATATATATATATATATATATATATATATATATATATGTATACATATATATAGCAATTTCAAGCGAATATATTTTGATTAACTATGCATATATATGATATATCAGCAAATATTCATATAGTATATATGTATATGTGCAGCTTATCAATAAAAGTCATTCTGTGTATTGAACCAGTAATAAAGCACGCATAGCTTAAATGATAAAAATACACGATAACATAACTATATCACTGTACCATATAAAAATTTAATAAATTTATTATATTTAGTCTATAAAAAAAATAGCGAAAATAACCAATATATAAAACAAATGAAGGTCCAATTTCATAACTTCAAACTCCACCACGAATTGAATCTCGTAAATCGTTCATCCATATATAAATATGGGAAATACAATGAAAAAAAAAAAAATATGAGACATAAAAATGTATTTTTTACACCGATTAAATTTCTTCATAAAAAACTTACGTACTATTTTTTACGTATTATTCCCTCAATTTAATTATAAAATTATTTTTCAACGCGGTTAGCTCGAATTAAAATATACCTACACGATAACAGAAATTACTAATAGAACGGATTAATCAATTTAACAGAATCTGCCCACACACGTCAACTTACAGCTTGGCAGAGACACAGAGTTGACAATCAAATACAAAATGGAGTATCAAATAATTAGATCCCTATTAGTAGAACGTCACATATGGTGGAACACACGTCATGCAATGTCACGTGTCTCACGTGTATCAATAATTGAGATTGAACACACGCGTTCAGTATCCATAAAAGATAACGTCAGCAGATGCGAATAATGAGTTCCCGATTCTTATCAAGAAACAAAATATTATCAAAGTGATAAAACCAAAAAAAAATCCAATCTAACCCAAAATCCATAAAGTCACCATAAACAACGACCATCTGTAATGTATAGTCTAAGATAAGAAGTGGAAATTTGCAAGTCTTCTTTTCGTTTGACTGGATTAGACGAAAGAGCCTGACCTAACCCTATAAAAATGAGTGTCGCTATGCTTTGGTATTATATGAATTTGCGAAAATAGTTTTCCCCTGGCGCTTCGAGCCAGCCCGATGCGCACTTAGGAATGGCTCGGAGCAAGGCATGCAGAAAATAAACTTTATTTATCAAGGCACATCCAATTTGAATGTTAATCCAACGAGCAGCCGTATGCCGCATACGAAATTAAAGCCCCGACTAATGCCAAGGAATAATATGCGAGTAGCAAGCGGAGGATGCTGGGACGAACGTCTTATGGGAACAGATAATGCAGTTCCGGGCACCGTAGCTTCTTTTACGCCGTGCAAGATATTACCTGTGTACTTTGAGAAGTTACGGATATAATATACAATTTTTACTGTTTTATTCATTTTTTTAATTTTTTTTTTTCTTTTTTTTTCTCTTTCTTTTCCGAAACCCACGTGGCTTTGTGCAATTTGTACGGTACGAAGGAAAACGGTAAATTGTAAGAATTCTTTTATAACTGGGTCAAGAATTTCGTACGATTATATATATATATATATAATCATTCATGTACGACAAGTAACACGATGCTGATATATACATATATATATTTATATATATAGATGCTGTCTGTAGTCAGCTTTATGCATGTTCACGTAACGCATTACATATGACAGAAATTTCGAGATATCGTGTAGACAGTTTCTACTCGGCATGTTAAGATGATTTTAAAAAATTTTCGCCCATTGGTAACCAAGATTCTTGATGCTATTTTTATGTATATCGTGTGGATTTCGATTTATATGCTCATGGGACACGGATTTTTTTTATCGACGAGATCTCATTCTCTCATCGACGATCTGTATGACATTAAATAGAGTAAAATTGTACTTTTACGTAATCGAGGGTTATTCTTTATCTTTATCTCACAATGAAATTTAAAAATGTAATAACTGATAACGACTGAAATTTACGTTATTTGACTCAACGACAGATAGATAACAGGTGGAGTACTTTGATGAGGTTATTACACAGATGACCGATCGAAGCCTCGACAAAACACAAAGTCAAGATATACGTTATATTTATATATTATTTTTGAAAAATTTTCACCATAAAAGCTATACGCAACGAATTTAATTGGAGATTGTGATATTTGAGTTATCGGATAATTTAGCAGTAAGGATTAATGCAAAAATAGTGACACTCATTCCGCGACACATTTTTGCACTCACGTGAATCATGTAAATGGGGACGTATATTATGATAGAGTGTAGTGTACAAAAAAAATTATAAAAAATTTGCACAATATATTTTCAAGAATATTAACACACGATGACTAGTAGAATGCATTTCGAAGATACACTCAGTTATTATTATTATTATTATTACTAACTGTCATAAATCCTGCAACCGATTATTGATTGATTAAAATTTCTCTACGTATTTTATTAAATTGCCAAATTTTCATTCACCCAAGACTCAATCGTATATATTAATTTTACTCGATTCGCGCTCGATCGTTCGTTCACCGTCGTTCATTGAGAAATAAATGGGCGAAAAAATCGTTTAACGATTTTTCTCCAACTGTCGCGCATTTCTCATTGGCCTCGAATAGAGTCACATGCGCGTTCGCGTGTGGAAATAGGAAAAACGCATCTCCGTGACGGAAGCTCGTTGTGAAACGAGCAGAATTCGTGCCGCTTCGATTTCCCAGCGTAATATTGACGCGGCGTGACGCTACGCGTCGCGACGCGATCGCTCGCACGGAACGACGGGACGTTTAATTAATCCAGAATGAAATTTTCAAAACGTGCGTGTGTCCTGCGTGAGATTGGAGTCAATGCTTAAATAGTCAATTTATGTATATACATATATATATATAATAAATATACGAAACACGTAATATAAAAAACAAATATTCAAAAAAGCCTCGATCCGTAGAAATATTTTCAAAAAAAATTTATTATAATTATCCAATGCGTGCATCGAGAAATTTTTATAATATTCCAAAATCATTCGTTCTCGATATAACGACTCCGCGATTCCTTTGTGTAATTCGTTAATTCGATTCAGGCTCTATAGTTCGTGATCGCAAAAGATAAATTCAGCCGTCAAAAGTTTGGCAAAATTGGTTCAAGCTGTAAACCGGAAGTAGCGTCCACGTGCGAGTAAAATTTTAAATCAGCGACACACCAATAAGCAACAGAATGTAAGATCTGAATGGAGAAATACTCGACAGAGCTTGGGTTAGTTTGGCTTCCGATAAGCGAAGGGGGAAAACGACATAAAGCTGCGTTCACAAGGCGAATAACGTTGACCGATATAGTGAACCGACGTAAAAGTTGTAATAGCAGAAATAACATCTACGAGAAATGATAACCGGGAGGGACATCGATAAACCGGAAGTCCGAGTCGTTCGACCTCGTAGAATCGTCCTGGTTATCGAATCGCGTCGCGTCGAGAGTCTCCCGTACCGACAGCCTCCTCTGCTCGAGAGGAACTGCTGCCCGCGACTGTATAGCGACTTCCGAAAACATTAATGTCAAAACATGAAAACGACTCCCGGGTCGACAGACGTTTTCAGCGAAGTAGATTCGACGGAATCCATAACGGCGTCGCGACGCTGGAAAAAGAAGAAAGAATTAGAAATGACAAATATAGGTATACGCCAATGTCGGCGCACTCGTGCTTGCTGTTGCAAAAGCATTTTCGCGACTTAACGATGTCGTTCCGTTCAAGATATCGCATTGCATTACGGAATTTCTACTGTATTCTTACGGGTTCAAAAGGTCTTTGCCACGGAATTTCTTCGGTATGAGATTAGGTTGGGTAACGAGTTTTGTAATCCTTGCAATATTGCTTCTCGTTACGTATTGTTTTCTTTTTCAACGTGTTCCAGGTCAGGTTAGAATTTGATGCTTGATAAGCTTTACGTGTTGTCTGTGAATAATACTGACAATCTCTTGGAGAAGAGCTTTAAGCTATAGTGTGTGTATGCATGTGTATAAGCTGGATATATATATATATATGTAGCAGCCTATTCACTTCAAAATATACAAAATGATGCACCGAGTACAGGACGTTTCAAAATCCTCCCAGTAACCCTTTGCTATTCCTTTGGGGAACCGAAGTAACATTATCGAAAATTGCCAACGATAATGACGAAAGATTACAGAGTTTTGAAAATATCCTGAGCTTTCATTGCTCTTACCGAATTTTCCTAATTTTCCTCTTAATTTCTTCGGCACTTTCTCCTTCGCCCGTTTTACCGCTAACGAGCGATCTTACATATCTCTCTCGTGGACCAATCAGCTTTATGCTTTCTCGAAATCTAGGCAAAAATAAACGGACGCAAGGAAATCCCTTTTTTTTAAAGCTTTTTACACGCTGCTCGACAAACGGGTGGGGTTAAAGCGTCTTGGGGATACAAAAGGTAATTATTCGAAAGTATTTTGAATAATTCATCAACTCCAATTGGACGCAATTTGAATGTCTTAAAGTAAGCCAGACTTAGTTGTGTGGGAAAAATATTTTTTGTTTTGACTGTCTAATTTCTTTTTTCCATGTATCTTTCTATACAGCATGGAAATGTATCTATGCGGTTTGGATAAATATAAATATACAGTATCCACGGGTTAGATAGGTGTTTCATATCTAGTGATTTTTCGTTTATGGATTCATCTCAAAAAGTATTCATAGAATTCTTCTATGTATTTTAGCAATTTCCACAAAGCCAATATGCATCTATTTGTTGAATGAAGACTTTGACCTCGTGACCCCTTATAAATTAAATCCTATAGATCAGCATCTTATTTATTCAGGTAAAATTTAAACACGTAAATTTTTAAATTTTACATATACCATATATATGTATATAAAGGTCGAACGAACTTTGAATATAAATTTGAAGAAAAAAAAAAACTAGAGCAAATTATAATCTCGTCACCAGACTCGCATGAAATCCAGCATCCTTTTTCAACAGTACGCGGTTAGAAAGGGATCTGACTTATAAGATATCGTATCGTATGGCCGGTATGAAAAAGCGAAAAAAGTGAGTCTGATGGAAACGTCAGAATAAACTAACGTAACCAACGAAGCAGCCGTCTGTCTATTCGTTTTCGGAAAGCAGTGTCCATTCTTTGCGGGTTATTCACGCCTCTCCGAATCCATTCACAGCGATATATGCGCGTAACGTGGCCGCGTAACGTCAAAGCGACGGCGGTCTTTGCTTTCTGGAATTGGCTATTGCGATTCTCCTATGACCGTAACGCACAATGGCTTATCGTATTCGAAAGATCGTGTCCATTACTTTTGAATAGGTGAATGTAAATTTTTTGTTGACAAATACAACATTTTTTTTTTAAAAAAACAAGGTATTTTTTCAAATAATTTTAAAGGATCGTGAAAAAAAAATGCGTACGAATTTAACAGTATCTACGGGAAACGAATGCCTTTTTTAATGGTTAAATTTGCTCGGAAGATACAAAGGACGTGATATTTTGACGTGAAATATTTATCATTTTTATGGAAATTAAAAATTATTATTTTTCACCTCTGTATTTTCAATGCGAAATGAAAATTTTATCTCACGAGCGGATCAGCTCCGACGTAGAATATAGGTAAACAGAGGTCGATCGGAATTACATTTTGCATACGTCGTATAAGCGAAACGTTAAGGTTTTCGCGTGCAAAAGGAAAGTATACAGATCGTTTTAAAGTATAAAGTGAACCGTGCAGTAACTTTTCATTGTAAAACTTGTATACAGGGTGATACAGTTATTCGATTATAAAGTATAAAATTCTGAGTATATCACTAAAGATCCCATACCCGAATAAATAGAGTAACAATAAAATTATCATAAATCAAGCAAAAGTCAGTTTCACCCACATAGCCAATAAATGTGTCAAAATAATGAAATCGTCATCTTACGAAAAGCATATAAAAATTAACTGCCCATAAATCCCCCAAAAAAAAAAAATTAACGAAGACAAAAAAAAAATTAGTCTACCATGCGAAGAGAATAAAGTTTTTTTTTTTTCTTCTTTAATCCACAAACCACCCTCAGGGCGTTAATCCCAAATTTCAGAAACCTCTTCGCTATAGATATCGTCAGATTTTTCCAAAGTACAGATTTCAACCCCTCTACCAAAAATGTACGGTAGTTCGAGATAACGCTGCAATTCCCTAAGACTACAAAAAGCCAAGTTTAGAAAAGACGCTCGTTGCTACAAACTATCTACCATTTATAGGTTATGCGACCTGAAAGATCAGCAGACACGGAAAGGAGACACAGGGTATAAGCCAGACGTACAGGGAAAAGAAGCGAAGAGCCAGTGTAAAAGATAGGAAACGATGGGTACAGTAGCGCGAGTAAGTTTTACAATATGAAACTCGGTAAAACTTGGCGCTAAAGCTCGAACGGCTATCGGAAAGCTGACTGGGGCCAAGAATGGCCATTATTACTTGGTAACGACGGGGTCGCAAGAAAGTTAACTTGTAACCTCGCAGCACGAAGGCATAATATACGAATATAACAAAAAAAAAAAGTAGTCGCCCTTTGGTCGAATGACGTCACTAAAAAAAATCTGTCAAATACGTCGTTAAATTTTTTTTTTTTTTCAATATTTAAACCACGGGAAGCCTGGGTGTATCGAAAAATCATAAAACTCCTAATAAAAATATAAGCTTAATAACACTTTCTCTGGATGCCGTACTTAAAGCACACCCCTAATATATATTCATGCATATCCATATACACGCACCGCGTTACACTTATGTATCATATAAAATCGATCGCTAATATTCAAGCTTCACATTATTTCTCCTTAATCTCCGGTCCTCCTTGCGATGTTAATACCGTCGCTTTTATGTAAATCTAAAGCAACCCCTCGACCTTAACCGCAAAGTCCTAATGGGTCTTTCGCACCCCATGCTTAAACGCGCCCCGTAATGGGTTCGTCATTACCGAACTTGATACCTTTAATCGAATTTTAACAACTTATACGACGGCCTATTGAAATCAATTTCGCAACCCCCCGTCGATGGATATTATCGTGGATATACATATGTGTACACATATGAGGGATAGATGGATGCTGCGTCCCCTTTGCTTACATTAAATTTAAGAAATTCTTCAGATACGTCGGCTACCCGTGCGCTTGTCTACATATGTTATATATCAGAGTGTACTTAGACATAAATAAGTAAATTATATACGGAATATATATATATACAAATTTATTACGCATATAGAGAAATATATATACTATGTGCATTTACTTTGGTACTTTGCTTGGCCTGGTTATCTTTCTGGCCTTCGGGGTTCACTTGCACCCCCAACCCTATATATATATAGGTATTATATATATGTATATGCACGTAGTCTCTTACACTTCGGTATGATATGTACGTTTAAGTAGAATTATCACACCGGGTATATGTGTGTGTGTATGTGTATATGTATAGTATGCTTACACATAAGCTATATACATCGCGCAAACTTATTTTCGCGATAAGTACCTCTATCGCGTAAGTTATTTAGCCTTCCCTAATCTTTCCCAAAAAGATTCCTGATCCTCCAGGAAGTATCGTTCGCGAACGAATCGTTAAATCGAGCCTCAAGTATCTTGTAAAAGAAAAAGTATCGAGCCGCAGTGGCTTCTACAGAAAGTCACTGGAAAATTACTGTCGGTCCGTAGAGTTACCGATGGTCGATCGGGACCAACGAATTGGTTTTTTTTTTTTTTCACGATTTTTCAAAATCACAGCGACCGATATTTTTCCCGTGAAAAATCGCCGAAAAAATGTTACTCGTGCAATGACGAATCGAGCTTTCGTCGTAAGTTGGTTAACTAAAGAAAAAAAATGTTATATTAAAGAAATTTATTCATAGCCACCAGGGCCACCCGAGAGGAGGTGCAATTTTTCTTCTCCGACGTAGTCTGTCTTGGTATTCGAGATAAAAAAAAGGAAACGAAGGAAAGTCAAAGTGTTTTGTGCGAAGCCACCGAAGACAAAGTAAATCAGCTTTCAGTGTATCTTTTCAAGCGTGATATCAAGTGCGTTAGCTGACGATTGATTGCGAGCTTGAGATATTTATATGACGCGAGGAGACTCGAGCGGGCTCGCGAGATATTCTTTGAGATAGCTTTTGATCTTATTTTTTCTTCTTTTACAATTATCGATAGGGGTTGGTTTGCTTTGGCAGCAGCACTGCGAATCATTCAGAGCCGTCTTGACGCAGCTAATGAGGTATGGACTTAGTTGGAAAAAGATTTAATTGGCAGTGGTTGGGATATTGTTGCTGGACCACTTTCATCCGTGGTCGAAATCGCCTGTGAATTTGTCTTTTCCTAGTTTGAGCTAACTCAAAAAATGACGGAGTTACCCTCTTGGCGAATTTTGAAAAAATTTTTTATTTCCGTAACACTTGGGGTACAAACGAAATGAAAAGTGGTACAAATTAGTGATACTGTTATCTCGTTCCCATTGCTTTATCTGGGTCGAACTTCTTGAACTCTGTATTTAACAAGGTTAATTGTATACTGGATCATTCGGGGGCATTTCCACCACACGGTGGAGCCATGTAAATTGAATTGGCAAACCTAGTTCAGACGGGTGCAATACTTTTGTGTAAGACTGTAGATGCAGGAACATGTGTTTATACGATTTATAAATTGAGTAAGTTTTTAACTTTTTAACGAGTTTGGAATATTTTTTCGACAATTACGTAAAACCTGCTACTTACTGATAAAGTGAAGTTCGTTTACTTCAAATTAAGTATTAATGAACTTTGAATTTTTTTTTTTAGGAATCAGTCATTACTTATGATAATCCTCTTGCAAAGTGACAATTACCAAAAACGTATTTGATGAATAACTAATTAGAGTATGGAAAGTTGGATGGGAAACAAGATAGAGAGATTGAAGAAAAACATATTATTTTTTTTTTCGAGGAATATCAATATTGGGTACAACGATGATTTGAAATATAGTTTCATTTGAAATATAGTTTCGACTTTCTTGAAACACCCTGTATACGTCTTTGCGTGCTTAAAACGTAAATGGAATACTTAAGGCAGCAACGCATAGAAAGGAGCCAAGAGAGTATCAGAAACGCATATAGAAGCAATCTGCTTGCACTTTACGTTCGTTGCTAATGGAAACGTAACAAATCTATACGTAGAAAAGAGATAAATCCCTACCCGTCTGCTTTACGATAAAGAACGAGATGCACGTTAAAAATCAAAATACCTATCGAGCTAAAAATATTTTTTACATTCCACAACGAATCACCCGATGGTACAAAAGCCTAAAACAAAAGAAGTCCAAAATTGAATATAGTCAAAGAATAAAAAAAAGAAAACAGTCACAAGAAGAAGCACAAAAGTTAGGTAAATCCGTTTGAAAAGGAAAGTTGAAAAAAGCTCTCTCTAACGAGCCAATAAGTCCGTAGCATTTGCGCGGTTTTGAGAGAGGATAAAGAACCCAATAAATAAAGGTGGTGGGTCCCGGGCGAGAAGAAATTTAAAGACCAAAAAAAGCTCCTAACAAGTTTAAAAAAAATTTCAGCCACAAAATCGCAACCGAAGCGAAATTAAGTCTATGCTGATTCGTGCCAAAGTTCCAGCCGCCTAACGAGATTCCTGTCGTATTTATGGGGATCATTTTTATTGGACTTTGCTCCATCCCCTAGCGAGCCCAGTGCCGGCTGTCGAGCGTAGCCGCTGGGTGCGCCTGAAGAGGCTCACGTTGGGGTCGCTTAAAATAAACAAGGAAATGGGTCGCGAAAGAGCGCAGGGAAAAATATGAAAAGTTTCAGGGCCGCCAACCGGGGGTGGCTGCCGTAATGAATTATGTAAGAAATCGTCGTTACCAAGGTTGTACGAATGGGATACAAGAGTCCCGTCAGTTTTCCTCCTCAGGTAAAGAATACGAGAATACTGCGAGACAGCATCTTCCTTCTTTCCACTTTTTAAATCTACCACCGCCACCCCCACTCCCACCCCTCAGTCATCCCCCTAAACCACCTCACAGTCATCCCCCTAAACCACCCCTCAGTCATCCCCCTCAACCACCTCACAGTCATCCCCCTAAACCACCATACCCCAATGCTCATTCCCCAACCTCTCATTTCTTTACCACCCTTACTTCGTTCCGATTCCCCTACCTCCCCCTGCAGCCCCTCATCCCTCGTCCCTGCCATCCCACTAACCAACGGCCGTTCTCTGGCTTTCGGGAAATTAGCAGTCATCCCAAAAGTTTACCTTCCACCTCGGCACCTTTCTCTCGGCAAAAATTACTTTCCCGGACCTGAGCCACTCTGCTTTCTTTTTCCCGTGGAATGTCACCGGCGCAGCCCGGAAGTCCACCGGTAGCCATTCCATTATCGGAAGTCAATCTTGACTCGAGACTCGTTCGAGTATCAAACCGGAATGACGTTTACGTAAACGGCGTAGTGTGAACTTGAAGCGTTGGATATTGAGGAGTAAAAATTGTCGCGTGTAAAAAAAATTCAGAGTGCAAGGAGAAATTTGGAAAAAAAATTTTTTATAAGGAAATTAAGCGTTTTCCTTTTTAAGTTTTCGAAGGTAGCAAAAGTACATATATGTATAGCGTAAGTAGCTTTTTGGTTAACTGCACAGCGAAACTTTTACAGCTGGAGTAAGACAGGCGTTTTGTACCCATCAAGATTTTACTGCGGAAGCTTTAAACATTTTCCTACCGGCTTACCGACGGCTCCCATCTTCGGAATGGGATGGATAATTTACTCCATTTACCTTACTTTTTATTTTTTCTATACAAATTTATTTTTTTTGCCATCTTTTTTTTCTTACTCTCAGCTCTGGCCATTGTGCATACAGTTTAGCCGTTTATACGTAAACGCTTTGCAATCTCGTCCTGGCGCAGTTAAACGCGATTAAAATTAATTTCTCGACGACGTCTGTCGTTAAAAAGAATTTGTAACTAGACGGGCAGTGCCTTGGGTACTTCAGCAAGAAAATCCAATAACTTCAAACTACTGGTAAATACGATTGTAAGATACCGTCAGTATACCTGTATAGTATCAGCTTAAATTAATTCCTATTTTCCATCTTGAAGTATCCGGTATTTTCAATTGCGTAGATTGACGTTTTTTTTTCCTTTTTTTTCCCCCTTATAAAAACCGTCATTTTTTGGGGTATTTTAAAAAATATTTCTAAATGTCAACATTTTTTTTTCAATGAACACTCCAAATTTACTTCAACGATACAAACTCATAAAGTCACTTTTATATCTAACCAGTCATTCCGAACCCGTGGGAATTTGCGCGCCCCGCTTTATGAATAACATTAGCTTTATGCTTATCGTAAAAATATCTGTAATCCACAACTGTATGTTTTTGGAAAATTTTACTAGGAGCATTTCGTTATACTGCGTGTCTGTTTGAAAATGAAAAAAAAATAAGAGCCGTATGTTAATACGAAACGTAAGAAACGTAACAAACGTGTAAAAAATACATGGATACATGTATACATATATAGTACACGTATGATGGTATGCATGCTGTTATACGAGCAGTGGATTATTCCCGTGACAACCGTAAACTGGTATGGAAACCATGAAAAAATAAAAAAAATAATAATAAAGGAAGCCTCCCACGATGCATTATAAAACCTTTGTCGTGGCTTTGGAGATTCACGAAAATTTAGTATCTTTACGCTATTTTAGACACGTGAAGTAACCATTGACGATAACATGATCCCTTTAAACTTTGTCGCCTTATGAAAATCCATCTGAAAGTTATTAAATTTTTTTGTTCTATATTGCATCATTTTGAAAATCTTGTTACTAAAAATTAACATATTTCATTTTTATATATAAATTATTTTTTGGATATTTAGTAGCAAGAAGATAAAGGAACGAGAAAAAAGTGACAAAAAAGGGAAACTCCGAACTCTCCATTGAAATTTCCTTTCGCGAAACGACTCGGTGACATCGAGCTTGTACGAAATACGTATTTAAAGCCATTGAGTCATGATCCAGCTTTTCCAACTTTCCCAAGACTGACGCCGGCTCGTTATCAAAGAAAATTTCGTTCGAAAATCGAGAAACTAGTAACAGTAAACTTTTGCTGGTTAACTTGAATCGTACTTTGAAATTGTTGAAGGAGACTGTACCAAAATACTTCTATCGTCTATACCTATATATCTAAAAACCCTTAACCTACCTAATTCGGAAAACCCTCTTTGAAATCTTTTTTGGGGATAATTCATTAAGAAAGAACCAATCGTGCTTTAGTGCTTTTGGCAATTAAAATAATTATTTTTTTACAATTTAATTTTATCAAAAATTTAACCCTCGTTTCAATAAGACTGATGTACTTTTCGTAAGCTCTGACGTAACTGGAGACGCAAGAGTCGTTTTGTAAATGGCTTTGCGAATTTAAGAACTGCAATACGTACAAGTACGAATCCTCGCAAACAAGTGTAAGTACTTGTATGAAAGTCGCGTTAGGAATAAAGTTTCGACAATGAAAGTCGTTTTATGACGTCATAAAAAAAAAAATTTACAAATTCCGACTGTCAATGTAACCAAGTATAAATTTCTCTTGGGTCATTCCGTCCTCTCTCATCTTCCCCGTATAAAAGCAAAACGAATTTTCTTCATCGTGTAACGTGTGTTCGCGGCGCGAAAAAAAAAGAAAACTTAACAAAATAAAGAAAAATAAAATCTTGAAAAAAAAAGGGTCCAGCGGACAGGACGTGAGATCAGCGGTGTTACAGGGAATAATGGAAATTCTTCTGTTTTCGAAAAAAGATAAAATACCTACAACCCGTCGTTTTCCCAGAAATGCCAAAGCGCAGCATCCTTAAGGAGCACTGAGTACCGTAGATACGATTTCGTTCTGTAAGTTAAGTTTTCACTTAGCTAAATCGCTGAGGTCCGAAAGGGGTGCGAAGGGGTCACCCCCTATAAATACCTGCGGCGAAACCCCGACTGCCGCAGCATCCCTTGGGAATTCACGAATAATAAGAGCCGCGAGAAATGTCTGCCCGGGAATAGGCGCATCTAGAATTTTACTCGGGGAGGAAGTTGCCGTGAAAATGGGAGATCCGACTTAATTGGCTGAAAGGGTTCGACAAAATTTTTCCCCAGAGTGTCCCTCGTACCATAGGGTAGAAAATTCTGAACCCTCTTTTTTATTATAACGACCACCCATTAGCGAACTATGCTGAATTATTCTTGGGGGGTTATGTTACTTTTTCGTTTGTTCCTCTCAATTTTAGGGTTGAAAAAAAATCAAACCTTTTTTTCTACCTTATCTTACAGGGTGAAGAATTTTGGATTATTCAACGGAGTGTGAATTTGACATTGGCACATATATATGTATATATGTATATATTCGAATTTGGCAGTCAAATCTATTCAATATATCTATATGTGGTAGAGAAGACGGAACGGAAAAATAAATTATATAAAAAATGTCAATCTCAAATTCCCACGATCTAATTATCTGGGACTTTAAATTAAAATCTACGCGCGTTTTTTTACCTATGGAAAAGGTACCTCGTGAAAAGTGTCTTCCAAACTTCAATTTGATCCAAGGAAACAAAATTAGTTTTCGAGCTTCGTAAAACCGAAATATCTCCTCGCCCGTAATAATTACCTCGCCCGTTTCCTCGTGGCTTCTCGATTCGACTTGGATTGTGTTTCTTTTCGAACTCAAAGCTAAGCCGTGGTGCAATAAAATCGGCGAACTTTTACTAAACTTTCCTTACTTTCGTTACACCCGTTACACTCACGTCAGTCATCCATTATGTGAAGAACTTCCGATCGATTAAGATTCTAATGAACGATCCGTGATCGGGACTCACCTGTAACAAAAAAAAAAAATCAATCAATATAAATCAATTCATATCGAACGTAACGAAGTACATAAAAGTTAATAAAAAAAATTATTTATTTATGCTAATTACAAAATATTTTTGGACACTTCATCGTATTCATTATTTTTTTTTTACAAGACTTCTGATAACTGCAATATTCATATTTCCCATTTGACATAATTCTTCGTGATGAAAATTCAAACAGTGAAAATTGCATGTGGTGCAATTTTTTAATGCAAATTTTATAAAATTATTTAAAATACAAAACTGACGTATCGTCAGTCACAGGTTATGTCTACTACACGTGAATAGAATAATGATCGAGTATAATAATGGAATTGTGCAAATTCTCAATAATCGTAACTACTATAATAGAGAATGTCAATCCGAATCACACACGTGGGAATACAAATTCTATAGAATTGACGTCGATCATTCCAATTGTAATTTTGAATATCAACTACCTGCTGTAATACAGAACAAATATATGCTCCATGTATATAATTATTATTGACTGATGCCAATTGCCTCAATTTCCAATGACATTATCCGAAAGTAATAAATGCATAAGATGGAATTTTAAATTTAAAAAAATTCACAGTTACAAATTCTTCTGGCACAAATAAATATTACAGTGACGAAAAAGTATTTCATTTCGAAAAATCCCTCAAGTATTTTTATTTTATGTCGTTAAAAACCCTAACGTCGCGGCCTGACTACAACTGCAATTTTGAAATCGCATAATAACTGCATACACACAGATCAATTATTTTCAGCTAATTACCCTATTTCACGTAATTACAGATATCATAAGGGACTGTGTAAATATTTTATGCGAATATTTTTAAATTGTAACATACGTAGTAACTGCCCAAGAAGTATTGCACTTCAATTTCCATATGTTCTATAGGGTTCTGCATGTAAACCATATACAGACATATGTAGAGCGAAAGAGTGAATTTATGTAATAATAAAAAAAAAAAGAAAAATTACAGTGAATCAGGTAAAGGCGTAATAACGATTTTTGCATTTCCCTAAGAGTGTTCTTTAACGACCCTCGCAATTTGCGCCCATGCAAAAGTGCACCTTTCCGCTGAATGACTTTCGCAATTTCTTTTTCTTTCTTTTTACCGACAATTTTCTTCGAGTTCCTCAGTACGGAAGTGCTTACGTAGACACGTTACCCTACCATAAGGGTTGATTCTCTCATAATACGGTATTACCCCAATTTTCCTAAGGGTCTGGCTCTCATTAAATCATAATGCAATTTTGCATAAGTAATTCCAGGAAGAAAATTTTCCGGCAGGATTATGCACAATGGCTATTCAACGACCCTCCTAGGTCAAGAGGGTTGAAATCATACAATATATATAATGATATCATGGGGTATATTATATCATAATAATACTATATTTCTTAAATCCACTAACTCGTACTAATACATAATTTTAATTCTAGCCATAGCCGAGCCAGGTTTTAATCAGCCCCGCAGCAGACCTCTTATTAATTAAAACGTTAACTAAAACACCTAATTATCTTTACGAGCTTTTTGGATTTTAATCTTAATCTTCCCAACTTTATTATCAGGCGCAAGTGTTTATTCATGTGACATCGGATCAAACTTAATCACGGATTAGAAGGAATAAATCGAAGCCTAATCTCCCATTATAATCAGCAGCGCTTGGCGGCAAATTTAAAACGTAAAGTTTTTCAAAATAGCGATACAACAAATTTGACAAAAAATTGACGTCCTTACCGGAGCTGGTTCAGCCGAGAATTCTATCCAGGGGACACTCAGGTGGGCACTGCACTATAGCATAGTACTGCACTATACCACAGCACTGCACTATAGCCCAAAACTGCACTATAGCACAGCACTGCACTATAGCTCAACACTGCACTATAGCACAGCACTGCACCTCAAAATGGGCAGGATTTTTTGAATATAGCGAGAGCTACGCGAAAACTTTTCTATACCGGGTGAGAAATACAGCTAGAAAAACTATCAACAGATAGCACGGGGAGCACGAGGCACCCCGGTCGGTGTCGCAAGACAGACTGCATCAAAGCAGTAAATTGACAATAGTCAAATTCAAGAACCAATCATTCTGATTGGTCGAGATCCTTATACCCGATAACTCTTATCCTTTCCCTCGAGTCGTCCCTTTAAACTAAATCGAGAGCGTTCCTTAAAGAATCGGCACGTGACTCTTGGAGATCCTCCACGGCAGCTTCCCCAGGGCATCGGGCGACAGCCGGGCACCACGTCCTTAACTCGGGTCAGGTTGTCCCTCCTCTGCCCTTAACCGTAACAAAACTGTTACCTGTATACTAAATCTTGATTACGAATTAGTATATATATTCGTTCAATTATTCTGACTCCGATTTACTACCTAACTCCTCCTGTTCACATATAGGGTGTCTCAGCAAAAATTATCCCCATCAGCAGTACTCATTAACCTACAACGATTACTTAACCCAGCGACACCCGGTATATACTTAAAACACACAACCTATACCTATCCTCACATAATTAGCGGAGTATCGAAGTGCAAATAAGACATGCAGAATAAATATCCAAAATCTTCTATTTTTTTTTTCAAAATAAAAAAAAAGTGCCTAGTCACTATGACGATTTTAATTGAGCAGATTTCGTTAATGAGTACACTCGTTATCCCGCGCATTAAACACACAGACAGCTTAATTAAGCTCATATGTATATCATCGAAATAAGCACTCGTAAGCATATACATATATAACCATACCCCGTATAATCGAATACACGTGTAAAACCATCTAATTAACACAGCCCTAATTAGCCCTACTACACATCGAATTAAAATCCGATCAATCTCCTACGCGTAATTAACTAGGTATGAAAAATCCATAATTAAACCGTACACAAAAATTCAATTTTATTCCCACCGCGCGAGTACCAATATGCGAAAACAAAATTCGGAAAAAAAAAATTACAGATCCACCTCGAAATATTATTTGGCTCGGTACCCAAGAGGGGTGGCGAAAAAAAAATAGGGATGAGACGGTGGTAGTCGGTGGATATTTTACATGGGGTTGGGTCCTCTATGTGCAAAAGGGCAAGGAAATATGGCGCGTGATGTACCGTGCTCTACGTACATTAACGGTGAATGGGATGCTGGGGTACCGGGGGGGCCCCCGAGGTGATATGTAGAGAATGTATAGCAATTTCCTTCCCTGTCCTCCCCACCTTCCGTCTGTCCCACCCTGTATTATTCTATTCTCCGTTCTCTCTCTCACTCACTCTCCCTTAACACTCCCATACCCGTAAGCTCACTCCCGGTCCGCACTTTATCTCGATGGGGATGCTCCTCGCTGTCTCTCAGCTAAATTATCTGCTTTATCTTCACACGGCTACAGTTCTACGAGTAGATGATTAAACCACTAAGTTGAGAGATGGGAGCCCAGCTTGAGTGTGTAAATCAGCGGGTAACTTTACCGACGGTAACTTACATGGCAGCTACGCCCATGAGGGGGGCCCCCCCCCTCCTGTCCTCCACCAGGATACCCTTTTGCTACCTGATATAACAACTATCTGATATCTCCTTAACTTTCGCTTAATTTTCTGCAAGGGCTACTAGTTAGGACCATCCTTGGTACAAGGGTGCTTTAATGTCAACCGGGTGGCACATAAATTTAGTCATTCTCGAGACGTGTTGGATAGGAAGATTGGTAAATTTTTCGTATCTTCTTTTTTTATGGTGATTTTTATCTAAGAATAAGGGTAGAAGGGGGTATAAATTGTTGGGGGTTAACAAATATTGATTTAAGGTGTTTGGACGGTACGGTTCGAAAGGGTGGTTTGGACGCGGAGATTTCTCAATAGAAAATTCAGGATAGGGGCGAGAGGGGGAGGAAAAGAGGGAGGTCAGAAAGGGGGGATCTCTCGTATACTACCAACGAGGAATCCCACCCTTTCGAGGTAGGTGGCCGTACGGGCAAAAAGAGACCCTTGATTTTACGACCCTTATTTCGCGTGATTGTTTTTATATCGCGATAAATCGCTGCCAGGGACGTACACCGAGGAATGCTTATAGGGGGAGTATAAGGGTGACGTGTACGTAAGAAAAAAAAATTATCTGAAAGTTATACCACGGTTCATTGACTCACCCCTTGTCAAGTGTCATTCGTTTATTTAATATTTCTCGTATGGAAATGGATAATAATGTATCACGTGGATGAACTGAATCAGGTAATCTTATTAATTCCGTAAATTTTACTATTGATCGTAAAATTATTTTCCTTCCAAATGGCTATATTTTCCGATAAATCAATCATCCTCGATATCCAGATCGGAGGTACGAAAATTTAATAACTAATTTACCTGAATGACAAAAATTCTTTTCATCCCCGCCATTGAAACCATTAAACATTAACGAACTCGATAACGGCAAATGAGTGCAGAGAAACGACAGCAACGAGATCGGAATAAATTCGGACCGGTTGATAAGGTGGAGGATGGACAACAATCCCCTATATCCGGTCTGGAATTTGTGATTCCTGTCTGGTTCCTTCGGCGGGGCATTCCCTAATCGGCAGCTAGTAGGGATGCTGTAAAAGATATATTGGAGGATCCTGAGGGGGGGGGGGGCCGAGGCTAACCGAGTCTAGCCGAGGGTGGCCGAAGTGAAGCGGAGGGTGGCGATACCGAAGTTCAACCCTCGATACAGTTCTGCCCTCCATTCAGGGTGAACCATCCATTCAGTATGAAACGCGCATTCATTGATACAGAGCGTAAGGCGAAAGCTTTCCCAAGGGTGAAAGCAGTCGCATTCCGTAGATTCCGTGCCGCGTCCGACGGCACGTGATGCCCAATGCTGGCTAGAAGCCAAAACTAATTACATTAAGCCTCCTCCGTTCCGTGCGCTCGGATCGCGGATCGTAAGCCAGGAAGTACAGGCCACGAGTAGGAGGACAATTCACTCGGTCCACGACGCAAAATTACCATTTTAATTGAATCTGCCTCTCTGCCTTCCCCCGCCCTTCACACTTCTACCCCTTTCGCACAGTCGACCACCCGGACTTCACCCTCCACCATTCACTCCAATTAAACCAGCTCACCCGGTATACAGTCCTTTAGGCTCGATCGACGAACCTTTTTACTCCTGACCGCCTCTGTGCATCGCATCCAGTCTGGATAATTTTTTTTCTCTTTCACATAATTAATAATCCTACCGTGCATTTTGATACAGATAGTCCAGTTCCATACAGCAGTTCGAGGCTTGAGCTTATTTTTTATTTTCGAAAATGCGATTTAATCATCGATTATTTTATTCAAATATTTCGTACGGCTAGGGGTTAGTTATTTTTGGTAAATTACTCAATTTTCTTATTTCGGTAAAACCTTCTTTCTCTTTTTCGTTTCGAACTGAAGCTTTATCAGGTTTATTGAAATTTATTGTATAGGGCAAAATCGTTATATATATGATTCGCAGGGAAAAATTGAGATAAGTACGTTAAAAAGTTTTTAAACCAGGTTTATAATATTTTGTAAAAAAAAAAAGGCATATTTTACTAGTAACTATAGTGGCGGATTTACGTGTCAATGCTATGTACACCCTGTAGATAGAGCTAGTGACGTAGTGAGTTTGTATTGGAAAGACCGCGATCGAACTGATTCCAGAGACACGTGAAGATGAAGCAGCAGCATCCATCCCATTTCCTATCTTGGCATAGTCCTTTGATGGGTTCGTGCTTCTCTGTGGCTTCCCGCAGACCGAGTCCATAAGTCTGAACCAAGTTTACGTAACTCACTAAGGAAATGTGGATTCGGCTTTGAATTGTATCAGATTCATGAAATACCCTGGACTCCGTGTATCTCGATGATCTCGTTCGCTTGTTGGACCGTATAGGGGGATGATATGAATTTATGGGGTGACGCCAGACAAGGGGGCTAACCGCATAACTCAGTCCCCGCGCGTTCTGCCGTTGGCTGAACTGTCGGACGCGGAAACTCCGCTCACGGAAAACGCACGCGGAGGATTTGCGAATTCGCACGTGGCAAAGAGGCCGAGCAGAAAATTTATGTGACGGATTACGTACCACTCTTTTTGGATCGATGAACCACTGTGGTGGGAAAGTGGATTAAAATTTTTTGTCCGACTCCTCAAAAATTTTGGGTTTGGATATATTGGAAAATTCGATTAATTAAAATTGTATGAGAATTTTTGGAAATTTTGTATTTTTTTTTTTGCTCTTTAACCTATTTCATCGTTATTTGATTGATTTTTTGTCGCACTTTCGGATACTTCATCAGCTGTTACGGTAGGCCGGATATGCTTGTCTATAAATAAACATCGTTTGACGGTTTTATGAGATAATAATGCGGAGATCGAGGCTTAGTCCGATTTGCATACCAGTTACGATTACTTGATAATGTCATGAATTTTCGACGAGGGTAAATTAGATTTTCGATACCAGGAATTAATCGAGCCTAATGCGGATTATCGAATCGATCGTATAGATGAAATTTTATAATTATCCATATCGAGTGGTAAATCCCAGGAAGTGATCGTAACAAAAATTATTAAGAAAATATAAAAAAAAAAGTAATACAACAACGAAACGATTTTTTACGAATTTTTCGAAAATTCCAAAATCAACCTTTCCTGCACCCCCATAAAAAAAATTGATCACAAAAATCCATAAAGCACCGTACATCACCATCTTCGTTGTGTAAATTTTGAAATTTTCCTTTTTTCACTCGTCTCGTTGACATAGGTTAAAAGAAGCCTTTATATCCACACTGCGAATAGATAACCCGAAAAAAATAAAGACTCAACCCTAAAACACTGTACCTGTAAAACAAATGGCTAGACTTTACTTTCGGGTTAAAAAATTGGTATAACCGAAAAAGTTTATAATCCCGCGAATACGCGATAAATTTAAAAGTACGTAACTACGGGATTACCTATTCTTTCAAAAAAGAGGGGTATCGCACGTATTTCATAATAAAAATGTCTGAAACATTTCGTAGGGTAAGAAGGGATGACGCGCAATGCCAAATTACGTAATGGACTCAGTGTGGAACATGATAAAAAAATGTCTAACATATATCATATTCTTGGATCAGAAATAAAGTGCAAAAATGTATAAATACCAAAAATTCATTGTAATACATTCATATTATGTTTGATGATATAATTTCACTAAGTAATTTTGAGACACCCTGTATATCCGTATGTGCTCAATGTTGCATGACTATGCCGCCTAGCTTTCCCTGTTCACCTGGTGTACATTAAAAAAATCTGCAATCCCGGAATCACGTATAGCATACAACCACCTTTTACTCTCCGCGTTGCTTTTACCGGCTTAATAATAGTATATTGTGCAACTAGGGGGGAAAATTGGATTTTTCTAGCGAGGATGATGTTTTGAGCACGAGTGGGAGT
>JARQSW010000686.1:2372298-2388485 GCA_030142375.1 Calameuta pallipes | reverse complement strand
TCCTACTCCCGGACTCGCCGATACGATTTAGCGCCATGCTTTTGGTATCGCCTAAAACCGGAGCGTTGTGCATCTCCCTACTCATCTCTGCCAAAAGCATGGCGCTAAATCGTAGCGGCGAGTCTGGAAGTAGAATTTTGTGATCTCCGCCTCCGTCGACAATGCGAATCCCGTCCACTAAACGAATCCTTAGGGCTCTATCTCAGCTGAGCGTCAGAAAGTTGCACAGGGGCGTTGACCAATCCGTGTACATATGTATTTCATTCGCTGACGTCGCACACTAATGCTGGACTATTAGCAACGGTAACACCAATGTCGACACCACGCTGATGCAACTTGTACCGTTTTTCTTTAACATTGTACTGCTTTACTCTTATGGCTATACAGAAATAAGTGTTTATAAAGCAAAATAAATTATCAATATATTCACAACTAGTAATAATAATACCAGCTGTAACTAATAGTAATAATTATAAAAATTATAGGTAGCAATCATAGCGCTACATCAACGCTTAGATGAATGTCAAGCAACACTAACAAAATGTGTATTCTTATGGAGAATCTGGATCTGCATATAACTCTATATATCCATTTCTCCACATTCATTGTGTACAATTAGGCAAAATTTTTCATATTATAGTGAATTATGATCTGATAAACTCACTCTAGATTTCTAGATTATTCTTCAATTGCTCTTGGACAAGGTGTATCAGATTCTGAATGAAAATCCACCTTGCTCGTTTGCTGTCTGACAAACCGGATACTTACCAAAATGCTGAGATACAAATCTTATCCTGGTTCTGTTTAAAAAGTATATGATCCTTTGTCCTGTCCTAGTCACAAAACTTGCCGACAAAGTAGTGGGGTGGGTATGCTCCCCTGTTGGATGCTGTCAGAGTCGGCATCATCTTTGCTCGACATAGTCTTGGCTACATCAAAGTTCGCCGCGTCGCCGAGCTTCGCTGTATTTACGAAGCGACATTTTACCGAAGATTGTGATATCGTGCCGGTAATTCAAAGCGTCCTGACAAGATGCAAGGAACTATTATTGAGAATTTAAGCGGTAAAAAGCTCTCAGTGCTTGTGGTGCTGTTGATTATCGCACAAATAGTTTGCTTTTTAATCGGCGGTCTCATTGGTGAGTAATGAAATTAAATTTTGTTTACAAGAGAGATGCTGATGGGTTCATATCATAGTTCTTTGTTCAATAAATTTAGCAGGAGGTTTAGCTGGTTATTAATAAGCTTTGTCAATTTTAAGTTTTAGTTGGATTTGCAATAGTTACCTAGAATAGGTATTTTTTAACTCACTGTATACCTTACTTTACTTGATACAGGAGGATCCTAGTATTTATTGCTAAGTATCGTGTACTATAGAAAAGTATCAAATTCTTTGACGATATAGTTTTCTTTTGTCAGAGCGGAAGTAGAGGATTTTTATATCCGGACATATAAATAGCAGGATTGAAAGGAATCCTTTTATGAATTTGTTTTATTTTTACGTCTATTCCTCTTTTTATGTCACTGCCCTGTATATAAACGTTTTTAAATTTGTAAGCTATTTGTATTTGATTTATATTATATGCTAATAATATTGGTTCATTGTTGTTCATTGTTACTTCAAGTGTAATGAATATTTTTGTTTGCATTATTCAAATTATGTAAATACCAAATCAAGTAACTAAATATTTTTTTAACAGCTCCTAGACCTGCAAGCAGCCAAAACATATTAGGAACACCATGTAGAGATATTCGTATCAATGGGTCTGAACCAGGTGGAGGAAAATGGTTTTATTCACGTGGAAAAGGTTCTTGTATACCAGTTCGATTTGAAGAATTTGATAATCATCACCAGGCATTCCAAGTTGTTTATGTATTTCAGGTAAATTCACATCCTAGAGAAATCATATTTTCCCTAATTATTCAAGAACTCTTATTGTCGATAATATACTATTAGGATCATAATGGTAATGATGAAAGTTCTCTTTATGATTCTCATTTCAATTTAATTTAGATGCCTATTCCTCGGGCTAATGAAGTATTAGATTATTCAAGATGGCAACAAAATCTCATTGGAGTCTTGCAAGTAGATATCACGTATCACAGTCAAATGGAAATAGGTAATTATAGTATATATATATTATTTCTATATTTGTAAAAAGTTCTCTTTTTACAAATTAATGAAATGGTAATATTATATTTATAGCTCCTAAAACAAAAATCACTTTGGATGCTAGACTTGCATATAGAAACAAAGGAGATCCAGATGATGCATGGAAACCATATGGTGCCTCTGTTGTAGAAAGAATTCTAGAATGTAGCATTGATACGGTAAATAATGTTTACATTCGTATCATTGTATTCTTTGATTAAAGCATATCAATTTTTTATTACTTTAGAATATGGAACAATACATATACAACTGCAGCACTGTACCATTATTTGAATTGGGATCTTTGTATCATGATTATTACCTTTTGAATATTCGGTTGCCAGCTGATACTGAGAAAAATATTAACCAAGGTTTAGGTCATATTACCGACTTGTGGCTTACAGTAAGTATCAATTAATTATTATTATAACCATTACGTACATAGTACATAACAAACGTAATATTTAGGTCATTAACCAAAATGGAGGATTTACAAAAGTTTGGGTAAGCTTGAAAACTATCTATTTCCCAATTGTACTCTGCGTCCTTGCCTGGCACTGGAGAAGAGTGAACATGTTATCAAGAGCACCAGCATTGCTAGAATACATGCTCTTAGCACTAGGCTCTGCACTCACTTTTCTAAACAGTAAGTAATATTAACAAAAAAATACCAGCATAATTCAAAAAGGAACTATCTCATGATATTTAATACATTCTGTACTTTGTTCATTGTTTTCAGTGCCTTTGGAATACATGACTCTTGCTTTTGATATGCCATTTATGTTGCTTTTGGGAGATATCAGACAAGGTGTATTTTATGCAACACTTCTATCCTTTTGGTTAGTATTTGCAGGTGAACATCTTATGGTAAGTATATTCAGTAATTAAAAAAAGAACCTGATTTATTATATCTCCATTACTTATAACGTTTTTTATGAAAATCATAGATTCAGGAAGGTGAACAAAGAAATACATTGAAATGCTACTGGCGACATCTTTCCGCTGTTGGTGTGGGATGCCTTTCGCTTTTCATGTTTGACATGTGTGAGCGTGGAGTTCAATTAAGAAATCCATTTTACTCAATCTGGGTTACAGAAATCGGTACAAAGTTGGCTGTATCCTTTCAAAATATGTATTCAAGATTTTTCACATTACAATTTCTAAAGAAAACTTTGTAGAAAAGTATATATTCTTATTCCAAAAATGTGTATGTCCTTAATAACGTACAAACATAGTTGTCTTTTATAATACTAGCTGGTGTATCTGCTGGAATTTATCTATTATTTTTGACATACATGATATGGAAAGTGTTCATGAATATTAGCGCCAAACGGGCTGCGTTGCCTAGTATGAGTTCAGCTCGACGTTTGCATTATGAAGGAGTCATTTATCGCTTCAAATTTTTAATGATAACCACATTACTTTGCGCTTCATTGACTGTTATTGGATTCATTCTTGGACAGGTATGATAATTTTTATACCGTTTAGTGACATTCTATGATTTTGTTGACATTTATGATTTATTCTTAGGTAGCAGAAGGCCAATGGAAATGGGATGAAGACATAGAACTAGAAATGACTTCTGCTTTTTTCACTGGAGTTTATGGGATGTGGAACATTTATATTTTGGCACTTCTGTGTCTTTATGCACCATCGCATAAACAATGGCCAATCGAACCGTCCGGTAAGCAATTTTTACATAGGATATATTAATTTATGCTTATATCTTGTATGAATACCACTACAAATTGATGTATGGGTATTGCAGAAAATAGTGTCAGCGATGAAATTGAATTTGCAAGACTTCCAACAGATCCAAACGAAATGTTATCCCTGACGGCATTCGCACGCAAATCGGCCATAGAATAAATGACATTTTGGAAATAGAGAAGATCCAAATCTGACTTCATTACGCGCAGATACTTATTCACGATAAAAATGGAGCGATAACACATGAAAGTGGTTTTAAAGCATTTATAGTAAAAACGACTGATATTCTTTATATTTACACTGCGATTTTTAATAATGTATTGATCGACAACGGTAATATTGCCATTCTTATAAGAGTTTCTATATTTTATTGTAGATTTTGAAAAGAAATTTAAGAATGACCATGCACAATTGCATTAATTTATTTCGAAAGAAGTTTTTTTAAGAGTAAGAATATATACATTTCCAAATGAGCCATTTCTTGTCATTCTAAATATCTTTATTCGATCATACTGAGAACTCGGATTTGAATATCGTATAATATATAACCATTGCAATTTGTTTCAGTCTTCCATTTTTTAAATGCACTTATGTTTATTGAATCTATCCTTTATCTCAATAGATCTCTTCGGTATTTAAGCAGTTTGGAGCATTTAAATGTTTTTATTCTTTATATTGTAACATCGAAATTTTAAGCTAACACATCTTTCACAATTCTCATTAGATAAAAGTGATTTTCTTCGATTCTCCTTCCGTGGTAGTTAAATCTCACGGCAGCAATATGAAAAGTTTTGTTAATATTATAATTAGTACTGTAAACCGTTTATATAATCGATTGATGTGACGATAGTATTTATTAATCATAGTAAGAAACACAGTCATTATAACAATATAGATTAATTTTGTGTTCCATTGTGGTAATAGAACATATCAGTATTGGGCATTTAATTATAATTAATCATCTACAGATTCAACCACATTAAAATATAGTATTAACAAATCAGTATTGGTCAAAATAAGTATTCCTGATTTTAAACGATTCTCAAACTAATTTTACGTAGAATAATTATTAAAAAATTTAGCTATGTAGCGACTCTAACTTAATTGAAATATTTGAATAAGGTGTAATAATAATACGCAAGATTTATTGTAGCTCATACCATTTTGATGTCCTTATTCATTCGTATTCAGTAGTTTTCTAGATTTGTAATCAATATAATATATGAAGTCTGTACTTATCGAAAATTATACATTGCATTGAATTTCGCTGCTTGATTTCATTAATTGAATGTTTCACCTGTCATTTCCACTAATTTGAATTTTCTGCTGAGTATTTGTTTTTTAAACGAAAATATTGTTCTTTTCTGCCCTATTTTAAGCCACTGTAGCGCATAACAAGGAAACGTAAGGATGCTATGCCTTTGTATGTATATAAATAATTTAACATCAGTATCCACTACATATCTAATTATACATATAGGCAATATTTGTTTAAAATTATCAAAAGACTCGGTCGAGTCTGGTGCCAAGCACAGTTGTAATGGTCTCATATCCAGTTCCACAGATTGAGGTCTCACAGACCTCGTCTTGTAAAGTATGTTTCTAAGGTCAGATCTGTATATTAAGGGTTAATATATCCCGTTGAGCAACAAAAACTTGTGATATCTCCCTAAAAAACATTTACGTGTAAAACAGTCAAGTACAGAAGTGCTGTGAATTCGTCTAAAAAAAAGTACTACTTAGCGGATCCGTGCATTACTTAATATAAATTTGAGTTCATAGGCCAGTCTTCAAACTCAAAACCAACGTCAACTTTTTATATAGAGCATATTAGCAATAACTCGTTAAGAATAATCACGATAAAAGCCTAATAACATTAATCTTAAAATACTATTAGTACGTTTAAAGTAAGTACTTTGAAATTCCTGGCATGGACCGGCTAAGTAGTACTCAATAAGGAATCACGTAAAGTTTTATTAATTATTATATGAGCATTAAATCATAATTATGTATGAAAAGCATTAATAATATAAAAGAATAGCGAAGCCGTTATAGGAAATTTTGAAAATACCAATAATATTTTTATCCTTTTGCTGCTATTATGCAAAACTCATAAAAGCTTCAGCATAATAAAATAATATTCAAAGTAAATGGCTTGTCAAAATATTCTGGGAATTCAACATTCATATAAAATATACGAATCACACTTGTTTATGAAGAGAATCTGCTTTCCCTTTGCTTTGGTAGCTTAATTATAAATAGTAGACATATTGAGAAAGAAGTCTACCAGGCAGAGGCAAGGCAGACGTTTTTATTAGCAATACAATACACGTGGTACATTCGAATAAGAAATTCCACATTACAACTAAGGATCAAAATCAGGATTATATTGCAAGACAACGAAGCCTTCCAGAATCGGAGTAACTGGAATATATTCGTCTGTCGCAAGTTCTGCCCGTTCTCCATATGCTAATAGAACTGGTGTTGTATGTGTCTGGAAGCCGGTGATCGTTTTAGGCTTACCAGCCTGACCAACAACGTCGACTGCAAGTCCTACTCGTACTGGCACCGCCAAAGGATTTAACTCCTCATCGAATGTAACGAGCATCCTAGGCTGCATCGCAGCGGCCAGGGTGTACAAAAGATAGTGAGAGCGACCAAGAATTACTGAAACAAATAATTCCATCGTTTTTGAGTCGTTCGACAAAATTACTTAAACAATGAAAGACAGACTCAGATATCAAACTTACTATTCTTCACGTCCAAAAAACCTATAAGAGTTCCTAAGAGACCAGCCAGGGCGACAGGACTTAGAAGTTGTCTGTCGCTGTGATACGGCGAAAGGGTTAATGTTCCCTTGCCGAGATGTGTTAGACCTTGTGCGATGCGTACCATGAACAAGTTGTTAGGATCCTTAGCGTGGAATTGTGCCAATTGCCTAAGCATTGCAGCCAGTCTAGCGTTATTCGTTCCGGCACCAACAAGACCCATTGCGAAGATGGCATTGTGGGCTACTTCAGGGTCGCTATCGTGCGAGAACTTAGAAAGAGTGTCAAGGATATTTAATTTTGGATTAGAAACGGATATAAGGCCTAGAGCTAGTGGTACGGAACGGCGTATAACCGGTTCACAATAACGAAGCAAGTGACCGAACGTTCTGTACGCCATCTCGGCACCAATTTCTTCTCCCATTGCGATTAACGCAATACCAAGAACAGCGATAGCCTGGCGAGAACTTAAGTCTTTCTCCTTCTCTTCCTTCTTCTCTTCTTTTTTCTCCTTATCTTTGCGATCACTCTTTTCCTCCTTCTCATTCGTGGGTTCATAGTGTTCTGAACAGATGTGAAGAAGATGCTGAATCTTCAGGACATTTCCGGTACCAGCATATGCGCAAACTTCAACCAGGGTCGTAGACATGGACCTGAAGGGCTCGGGGATAACTTCAAGAGCAGCAATTATAGCTTCAGCAGCTTCCTGTTTTCCTAGGAAACACAAACCCAGACCAAGTGGCAAGAATCTCGCGTAGGTGTCTTTAAGGTCTGCTTCAGACTTTTCCATTAGCGTATGCATTATCGCCGTGGTAACGTATGCGTTACACGATCCTACGGCCACCATGCCAAGAGCGAGTCCTGCTACTCCGACTACTTCCCAACTCGATTTTGGATCACTAAGTACTGGAGTGAGTAAGCTCAACACTGTTTCTCGATTAGAGCCAGCGTATGCTAAGCCGAGACCAACAATCGCACCAATTCTCATAGTATTGCTGCTGTGCAGTACGTAGTCGGAAAGAAGAGCCAAAGCAGGATCACACTCGTTTCTCACAAAACAATTGACAATTCCACAGGCCAATAATGCTCCAGATTTTATGTAATCTTCTGATGAGTAGAGGTACTTATCAATGGGTGTTAATCCACCATCAACATCCCACAAGAGAACGAGACCTAGGGAAGCAGTGGCACTCAGCATACCGTGTTCTTTGTTCTTGTATAACCATTTGTTTCCATCTTCCATAAGCAATTTGTCCCGACCGAAGGCAGCATTTACAAATCCGTTTACGAAACTAGCTGCCAGGTTTTGTCTGGCGGAATCCACTTGACCACCACCGAATGGCGGTCTAGAATTTTCAAGGTGTGATTTGTATACGTCCTCTGGGGTCTTTGGCTCTGTTATGTCTAACTCGCGAGCTAAGTTCAAAAAGTGGGTATTCAGATGTGTGTTGGACATAGATTCTACTAGATCATCGTACTCGTTCAAGGTGTCAGGAATCTCAATGTAAATTTGCTGGCGACCCAACATAAATGCTAACTGTTTCCTTACGGCTCTGCAATAATTAGAAAAACGATTAATATTAACTAAAATGAAAAATGTGATTTAGATATTTAATAACTTGTGTAATCAAGTGTCTCGAAAAATAATAGGTACGAAATAAAAGATAAAAAATTGCCGTTCAAACAGGTTATACTTACATATCTGTGCAGCTTGTGAAGATTTCTTCAATAAGTGGTAGATCATTCAACTGCATAGCAAGTCTTAATGCTTGTGGATATTGGTTGAATTTTCGGTAAAGTTTTGAAGCAGCATGAAGAAGAGTACTGTTCTCTGGATCAGCCACATATGGTACACAACTTGTAAGGTAAAGGCAAACTCTTTGATAAGCACTCTCATCTACATATTGCTCTAGCAAATCAAGTCGCTCGATCTCCATAAGTAAATCGCATGCTTCTGTCTCAGCATTATGAGCCATGTTATAAGGGATAATTTCGTGAACAAGGGCTATCAACTTTTTAGTATCAACATCACCCGTTATCTCATCCCAAGCTCCTGCCAGTTCTCCAGATAAATGTCTTACGTATTCATGACCCCACTCGCCAATTTCCAAGGCAGATCCAGTCAACCTGTATTTCAAGCATTCTCTGCCTTCTCCCATAGTCATGGCAAGAACAGAGATGATGTCTGAACATAATTCCTTTGCTTTTGGATCAGTTATCTTTTCATATACGTTCTTCATTGTGTCATAGTGTGGTCTCATGAATTTTAAAGGTTTTGGCACGCTTGTCATTGACGTGGTAGATGCACGAATTTGCGACTGCAGAGACTCCAGCGCAGGAAGATGCAAGTTGGTATTAAGATCTTGAAGATGATCGACTAAATTACCTAATTCTTCCTGAAGCAGTTTATCCTCCTCTGACTGAAAGAAAATGACAAACATAGTAACAAATCGAAGTTCTAATAACAATGTCATACTGGGTATTCATAATTTTGACTGATATTGGTTATTAATAACTAAATATCAACAACACCAACTTAGAGAAGATTCTATGTGAGTCGAATTTTTTAGACACTAAATACTATCAAATAATGGATCGATCCAACATTAAAATAACATTGTAATTTATGAAAAATGATTGCTTTGACATCCTTTAGAATTGCCATAATTAATTACTTTTCATATATAAAAAAATGAAAGTATGTAATTTTGTAATCTTTACGAAAGACTTCAACTTAATTTTTTTCAGAGGACTTGACTACCTTCCATAACTTACAAATGTTTTAGTAAATTGCAGTTAGCTAAATTCAATTGTTTCCATTCTTAAACATACGGGTAAGAATTGAATCTTTGGAAGACCAAAATATTTGCAATTACATTGCGCTCGATTATAATTCAAATAACATTCTCTTTAAATTCATTGTATTCTAAGAACAATGTCCGATCGGCGAAAACATCATGCAAGTCATGAATAAATGAGTCCAGTGGATACTTACTAAATCATTTTTCTCTTCCTCCTTCCCATTTTTTGTTTCTTTAGCGGGTTTAATCTCAGCCTTGGTACTCTCAGGCATCTCTAACAATATTCCGCTTCACGACGAGTTGTATGAAAATATGAAAAGTTTACTCCTTCCACAACCCGTCAAATTATTAGGTTAGAAATACAGACAACGATATGCGAGTCACGGCGAACGTTCAACACTATACAATCAGCGCCCTCCAGAAAACCTTCTTGAATCCCACATATCCCTGGTAGTTTTCACTAGAATTTGTAATAAATCTTTTTAAAACGTTACTGTCAAACCATGAAAGTGTGATTTCACGTACAGCTATGTTACAAATCACCTGCTATTCCTAAAACTGCATAAATTAATATTCGAATAAAGCACAATTTGGAGACAAATAAAAATTGTAAGAGATTTCACAATTTGATCCCCTTTAATGTGGTACTAGTTGGTTAGTTTTAATCAAAGATTTGGTACCTCTGTCACAACAATCGATCGGTCGATCGGAGTTCTTGCTGTCGGTAACGTGAAAAATAATCTTGAGGCTTTCGTGAGGAAGTTCTCGGCTGTGTTGAGCGCTTTGTGCCCGATTTGTCATAGCCGAGTATCCGAGATTGATTCCCGCGGTACGACAGAGAGACGAAGGTGTACAAATCTGAGAGATTATTTGCGATGTTGTGTATCGAGTTGGAGGCTGGGGCTTCCGTAGGTGGCCCTATGTATCGGGTCGAAATTATCCCGATCGAAGGGTGAAGTTGAAGTGGTCTAGTGTCCGCAGACGGGAGCATCTTTGACGGAAGAAACGAGCTACAGGCCGTCTGTCGAAAGCAAGATGGCATCGCAAAGTCAAAATGCTGTCAACTCGGCAAGCCCGGCAGCTATCGGGCCTCCAGTTCCGGCTCTCTCGACGGTCTCGACTACGACCACGACCAAGTCTCAAACTGTACCGAATGCTGTTTCTGCTCAAGCACAGCAACAACCACAACAGCAGCAGCAGCAGCAGCCGCCGCCACCGCCGCCGCAACAGCAGTCAAACAATTTTGAACCCCATGATAAAAGTTCCTCCAATACGCTCAAGGTATATAATATTTATAACGTCACCGGTGTGGAATTGAGTAAATAAATACTTATGTTTTTTTGTGTTATATACTAATGTTTTTTTAATTCTGGAGCACGCACTGTCAGGATTATACTTGTCTCTTTCACTTTTGGAGCATATCTTGATTGTATAGGATTTTAAATTTAATTCTACATAAACTCAGATTCCTGACATTTAAGATTTTATAGGAAGGATGTGCGTATTCCATGTCAGAATACATTATGCAGAGTGATTTCTCTTTCTTCATGTCATTGTTACTTGCCATAAAAATGCTAATGATCATTCCTTGTCTTATGCTAATGATCTATATTCTTTTTCTTAGAATGAAACCTTGTAAGGATACAGAGAAAACATTTGAATCTTCATTGCTCCAAATGGTTATTCCTTGTTATAATATTTCATAATCTATATAACAGAACTTGACACAGCTGTGCAAATTAATAAAGATCTTTGATACTTTTGTTTAGGTGTTTACCTTGTGTTTTTCCTTGCTTCACATTAACTCTCAATTTATTATTTATTTCTTATAAAAATAAAACTAATTTTTTTATTCTCTATTTCATAGTTTTCAATAATATCATTAAATATTGGTCTGCTCAAGAAAACTAACTGCATGGTAAATGTTTATAGTTCTGGAAAAGATTTCTTATAAACTGTTTTTCACTGAACTAGCAGTTATAGGCAGATGTAAGACCTCACTCCTAAATAAAATAAACAAAAGGCACTCAGCCAAATTGCAAAGCATCTGTATGGCAGTTTATTTAGTTCACACATGTGATTGTAAAATAGTCAAGGTAATTTTAAGCATACCAGTTTGTAATAAGCTTGCTACATTTTTACAAATATACCATTCATTATTGTTCACAGTTACAACATCTGCAACTTTTAAACTTTGCCACAATACTCTGAAAATGTCACAATTTCTATATTATAAAACTCGTTTTTGCATTCATAAATATTGAATCAAATTATTAAACGTTTTAAACTATCTTTCAGCTGGTATACATTTTCCTTTTTGGAACTGGCTGATGATGCATTAATTGTATTATTTTCAATAAAATTAGAATCTATAATCTATTCAAATGCATTCACAGTTTGCAAATGACCCTATGCTCTGTTGGCCTTTGCACTTTTTTTATATTTTTTAATAAGCATCCAGCAATACAATTGTCAATTATTGACAATTGTGTTATAATGATAAGAATATAAAATTTCCTTTTGATGACTGTAAATTAATCAAATGTCAATGTTCAATTTCAGCGAAATCCAAAGATGGAGTTGAGCAAAACTGACCTTCTAAAGCTGCTGGGATATTTAGAAGGGGAACTTCAAGCACGGGACATCGTTATAGCTGCTTTAAAAGTAATACCATTTTCTTAATTAGCATAGCGTGTAGTGAACCTAATTGCACTTTCTTACGCCATATTATTGCGGGTTGTATAGCTTTTATTATTAACAAAAAGAATTAAAGCCCATTTAATAACGAAGAATTTTAATGTAATATTAACATCTCCCAATGTAGCCATACGGCTTCAACGTTCTTATCAGACACCGTAATTTCCTATTAAATAATATTTTCCAAATGCAGTCCGAAAAAATGAAGCATCTACTGAGCTCTCGGTATCGCAGCGGAACGTCTGATCCTCATGCTGCTCTTGCACGTGATGTCGCTGTCGTAGGAGGTGTGATTAGGCCCGAGGAGAATCAGATTGAGCAGCAGGTGGCAAGCTTAGAAGCTTTGGTCACCCAGCAAAGACGTACACAATGTCGCATGGCCAAGCTTCTCAAAGATGCTGAAATCAGACACGGAGCGGTACGTCCTTACAATTCTAACTTAAGTTTTTTTGACTTCATTACTATCACAACCTGTCGAGTCAGTGGAACCAATGATATTACCAGATGTTGTACGAATCGCTTCGCCGAGACTTTCACTCTCTGTCTCAATATCTGCATTTAGGTTATCAAAGAGTTGGAGGAAGAGAAACGGAAACATGAACATGACACAGCTCAGGGCGACGATATCACGTACGGACTTGAGAAAGAAAGAACACGACTAAAAAAAGAACTGGAATTGGAGAAGCAGGAGAAAAAACGTCTCGAGCTAGAATTAAAGAAGACTATGAATACGTTGGAAGAGGAGAAGAATCGACAGAAACAAATAGTGCTTATATTGCTAGCAGAACGAAAAAAGATAATTATGAAGTATATAGAAGAGCGAAAGAGATCCGAGGATCTGGCGCAAATTTTAAGCGAAGAAAAAGTACGAATAGATTCAATGGCAGAAGGACTCGAGGAGGAGAGTAAAAAGTCCCTTCAGATGGAAGCGGAATTAGAGAAGCACCTGGCCCAATTCGATATGGAAAGACAGCAGTACAGACAAGCCCTAGCTAAGGAGGAAAAGAGGGCGAAGGAACTGGAAGCGGACTTAGAGAAATTGAAGGCCGAAATGGAGTCATGGAAGGATACCCAAGCCCGAGGACCTCCTCGAGGAGTCGGAGTGACTCCACCACCACCACCAGCGAAACCTGCTAATCTTGCTGCTATGCCTACGCTTAGGCCTGCCAGTGCTCCTCAAACAAGTAAGTATTCAATACTACTCATAATATAATCATTGTGTCAATAAAGCAACAGGATATACCTATTCGCTAAGTTGAATATAGTCGTTAAACAAAGCATATAATACTTGAGATTACATTATTTTTAAAATATTGTTTCCTTTCTGTTATCTTGTGTAGTTAAAGGCGCAGTGCTTGGCACAGGAACACCTATGGTTAGTAGCAAGGTAGTACAACCAACAGCCACGGTATCCAGCGTACCAGTTAGTGGACCAAGTATGTATTTTATTCACTCAAACTAATTATCGTATTTTTTCCATACTTTTATGTCTGTATACTTTCTATTATTAAATTTGAGAATCTTCAATAACAAGTATTTTACAACGTTTTATTCCTTTTTTGTCATAGCAACTGGAATCGCTAGATCTGTTACACCTGGACAGGCACTTCGTGGAGTAACGTATACAGCTGCACTACCCTCGACTGTAGGCGAACCTGCAGCTCCAACAGAGGCACAGGTAACCTATCCACATTTCCCCACCCACTCTACACTTATTTAACGACAACTTGTTGCTGAAACGAATGATAATACACGTGTCTTGAACATTCGATAACAAATTACTATTATTTAGGAATTTTACTCTAGACAAAGCTCCCGATGGTTTTCTTATAAATATTTAAAAATATGGCGATCTGTCCTCCTCATGATTTTACCCTAACTTGAAAATAGAATCACGACATAGAGGCTTTTCTACGACAATAAAAGAGGCTATTTCGATGTTGATAAGACACTAGAAACGGAACTTCAATTTTTCGATAATACTCATACAAATATGTATGATCAGAGTCAATGGTAGGTAGCTAGGCTCTACAGAGTATACTAGTTCATGTAGCGAATATACACAAGTGCATGATTTTTATTTTAAAAAACTGCGTCTCTCTTTAAACGAGTTTTTAACGGGTTACACATTTAGTTCTATGTTACTTTTAATGAACCCTTAACGCCGGCTAGTTGACTGATATAAAATCAATCGTGACAGTGATGAATTATTAATGCAATTGAGATGTCAAAGTCGGTGTTTAATAGTGTGTATATTATAGTTGACAACTAACGACTAGCTATGGAGAAACTTGTAGCCGAGTAGGTATAAATTTGAGAAGAAATGGATAATACCGAAATGTTACCACTTCCAATAAAAATAGTAATATTTATTCAGAATATTTATATGGCACACAACGTCATAGATAGACGTACAAACATGTACAAGGAAGGTAATATATATAATAACGTAACATCACAGAGGATGTGATACGTTGATTTTAGATAAAGATAAAAGAAGGAAATAGGGCCGATAAGAATTAAAACAAATTAAAACTTGGTGCGGTTCACTCGAATGAATTTGATTTTTTATGAAATATTTTAATTTTTTAGATTCATCTAGTCTTATTACTCTGTTAATTCTAGGATAGTTTAGAAAAAGTTTTTCTTTCTATATTTACTCCGTACCTAATAATGTAAGCGTATACCTCTTTCTTTTCATCCCCTGGTCCTCACTACCCCCTTTCTCATCCTTCTTTACATTTTAAACGTCATGAATATCTTTTCTAAATTATCAAACAAATCGGAGCGAATAAGAGGGATGTGTAAGTAGTAAAACTGGAGCTATCGTTTGTCTTGGAATTAAACTTTTCGTCTTGTGGCTTTTGGATACACGCTTATTAACTTTTTTTATTACAATGACTATCTTCGAGTGTAACAAAAACAAGATTCCTCAGCTTTTATGTCTCGCAATGTCAGCGACCGTCGATAGGTTCTTTTTATAGTGATAGATCGATATTTTTTTTAGATTATTAGTCTAAAGCAGAGAGACTCTCTGTGAAACTTGAAAAAAAAAGTTGAAAATCAGTGCCTTCTTACGTCACGTTTTGTCCTGCTAACATATCTCTCTTAATAAGTATATTCGTTGACGCATGAACGAACTCACAATTCTGATAAACTGCACACAATCGTTTCATTTTGGTGAATTTGAGTATCGGATGCACCGAATCGCATGAATGAACTCGCAAAGAGAGAGTGAGAGAGTGTGAAAGAGAGAAAGAAAAATTTTATTGGTTAAAATTTATTTTTTGCCGTATGTCAATTGAGATAGAATGTTGGTCTCGGAACTACTTTAATATACACGTGCAAAGACTATATGAATTAACATTAAAAATATAGTCGCGAAAATTTCGGAAATATATTTCTATAAAACTATTTGCTACGTGAATAATTCGATTACATTCATATACACCGTTATTCAGGACTATCAAACCATCTGAAGATGGTTCTACCATTTGAATTAATAGAAATCAAATGGGCAGAACCATCTTCAATAGTTGTGCAATAGTCTTGAATAACCGTATATACTTACTATACCCTTGCACTGTACTATTCTTATAAGTTAACAAATCATTAATACTTAGGCACTACACTTTATTATACTGTTTTACTTTGTGTACATAAGATTATTATTTAGTATGTATATCGATTAATTCCTTAATTAAAAGTTGTATGCAACTCACTTCTGAGCCTTATTTACAAGTTTTCCCTGCTTGCCCTCCTAAAAGCACCCTATTGCTAGCTGGCACTCAATTCATACCCACAGTCTTCTTATAATTAGTCATTTCTTTAATAATACATCTGGATTGCTTTGCAGACACGCCTGTTCCGACAACTATGATTTATTAGGTGAACCAAAAAGCGTCCCTCTAAGCTCCTGCACTGTATCCCAAGTCCACAAAAATGAGAATATTTCGCAAGGGTACGAGAATATGTTAAGTGATTACGTTAACCGTCCGGTCAATAACCAGGTACCCGGGTATCCATTTCAGTTTGGAATGTAAAATTTGTTAACTTCCCC